>JAJEJO010004135.1:173552-198942 GCA_020662805.1 Glaucomys volans
TCAGACTGGGCACCCCAGAGTGCTTGCTCCCCTGGATTCAAGTCTGAGCTGCCTTGGGACCCAAACTGAGCCACATTTTTCTTACACTTTCAAAAGAAGGTGAGGATGAGGGGAAATACCAGGTGTACCTGCCAATTTCATTCATACCTGTCTTTTTCCAGTTTCTAAACTCACATGTGTACTCAGATGACACTACTTGTAGACAAATAAGCAGACATCCTCAAACACATATTGATTATGTCTTCCTTGGATCAAGCATAAGGAGCTAGCCCTTCCTCTGTTTCTGAGAACCCAATAAAGCTACCCAACCAGGTATTCAAAAGAGTTTTCTGTTGGTTTTTGCAGCAACAGTCATTTTATATCCACAATCCACCTTTCACACACACACATACGCCTCTGACTTGCTTGAGGGGAGCCCACCTATCTCAGTCCAGCCCCTACTTATGGTCGTCCTGTGCTGTTGGTCTAATGATGATAAAGCATCCTAATCCACTCAACATCAAAATTCTGTTCTGCACACAGCATGTTGTTTGCAAGAGCAGTGCCTATACCCCTGGGTATCAAATTTCCTGAAACACCTTTAATAAATTTTAGTCCATAAGGACAGGCTATATACAAGCAACCTATGGAAATTCTACCAGACATTTCCCTGCCACTCCCAACCACACTGCTCAGCAATCCTAAGCACTCTTTTTGTGTGTGTAGAGCTAGGGGTTGAACCATCCCCAGCCCTGTTTTGTATTTTATTTAGAGACAGGGTCTCACTGAGTTGCTTAGGGCCTTGATAAGTTGCCAAGGCTGGTTTTGAACTTACGATCCTCCTGCCTCAGTCTCTAGAGCCTCCAGCAGCACCAGGTCCAGCAGACCTTTCTATTTTTATTTTGAGACAGGGTCTCACTAAATTGCTGAGGCAAGTCTTGAACTTGTATGTGATTCTCCTCCTGCTTCAGCCCCAGAGCTGCTGGGATTACAGACATGCACCACCTTGCCCAGCTCTGTAAGTTCTCTATAATTGACTTATGGTCTAGTTCTTCTATGTCAAAGGGGGCTGCCAATTTTCAGAAATTTCTAACTTAAGAAATATTCAAATAAGCAAGCCACTCCACTGCCCCAGGACCCCATGCATTTGAAATCTGTTTATTCTGAATCATATTAAGGACAGAAAATGGAAAGTTGGCAAAATTTGGCTACAGAGGTTTGGATAGGAAAGAAACTTTCAGAATAACCAACAGGCAGATTTTAATCATGGGCCTATATCTAGGACTTCCATTTGCATACATTATAATTAACAAGGAAAAGCACACCTACCAAAAATCCATCACTGACACATCAGGATCTTGATGCAATCCTCTAAAATGGGTTGATAACAAAAATCTGTATCCAAAAATCTGTATCTAGCTGAACAAATTATTTTTTTCTCTCTAGGTCTTAGTTCCTCACTTATAAAGTAGGGAGAAGACCACAGATTGCCCCCCAAAGGCTATTGCAAAGAGTGAGTTAGAAAAAGTAGGTACCAGTGTGACGTAGCACCCATCCCACGCTACACACATGTAAGAGGTAGTAATCATTAATGAACTGCTTCACTCAAGCTGACCTGATGCTTACAAAACAGATAGTACTCTTCACTGAGGATTCTCAACCAAAGCATGGAAACAGATAATAAAGAGATCACTAGTCCATGTTGGGAGAGTTACCCAAACTCTCTCTGGCTCTATTGTCCAGAAAAGCTCTCAAGTGAGACATGGGAATTAGTAGGTAGTGGTGAATAAACAAAACCACAGGAAGACAGACCAAATATGAACTATCCAATATCTATTTCCCAGTAGATGTCTCCAGAAGAGCCACTGTGTCCCATGATAAAATACATCCGGCGCCAAGACCTCTGCCAATAAAAACCATCAAATGAGCTAAATTTGTGTGTGTGTGTGTGTGTGTGTGTGTGTGAGAGAGAGAGAGAGAGAGAGAGAAAAAGAGAAAGAGAGAGCATGTGTGTGAAACTGCACAATGCACCTGAATTACAATAGAGTACCCAGAAAATTTACCAATTTCACAGACTTTAATAACTTTCCTAAGTTTTCTGATTATTGTTTAGGTAAGGAGGTAAAATACCAGCCAATCAGTTTGGTTGCCAGAATTCAAGATTCTTTGTTGGGTTATGAAAAGAATAAAACTTTAACCTATAAGTTCTTAAGGAAATGATCCAACAAATTTTCATCCATTGGGAAGAATGGTCTGAGAATAGGGGCACCTAACTATAGGATATGGGTTAAATTATGGTTCGTACTCAAATGGAATGACACATTGTTCACAGGAGTAATAAGGACATAGATGTGAATGTACAGACCTTTGGAAGACTTTTATGACTACATGACACACAAGATGTTTTTATTAAGGGAAATTCAAACTGTGTGCAAAAGCATCAGGGTGTAGTGAACCCTCATGTTCTCATTACCCAGCTACAAAAAGTATCCTTTTTTATTTATTTATTTTTTTTGGTGGTACTAGAAATTGAAAATTGAAGCCAGGAGCACTTAACCACTGAGCCACATCCCCAAGCACTTTTAATTTTTTATTTTGGGACAGGGTCTCACTGAGTTGCTCAGGGCCTCACTAAATTGTGGAGGCTTACCTTCAAACTTGCAATCCTCCTGCCTCAGCCTCCTGAATTGCTACAATTAGATACAAGAGCCACCATGCCCACAAAATTATCCTAATCTTAAAGTTGACCTTGTTTGAACTAAAACATTAGTCATGGGTTGGGGTTATGGTTCAGTGGTAGAGCACTCGCCTAGCATGCATGAAGCCTGGGTTCGATCCTCAGCACCACATAAAAATAAAATAAAGGTATTGTGTCCACCTACAACTAAAACAAAATATTTTTTTTTAATTTTTAAAAGTTAGTCATATCCTCAGCCCTCACCCTGATTGTTTGGAAGCCAATAACAAATACTAAAGCAATCATGATATTAAAGGGGAAAAAAGACATATGACTGCCTATAAAGCATATTTGTTTCTAAGAAAGTAGCCAAAGGACATACACGTGAGGGAAAAGTCTTTGCACACAAATACTAACAATGATACCCATGGGTGATATGAATACAGAGCTCAGTTTTTAGATGAGGTATTTTTACTCAATCTTTTCTGCAACAGTACATTATTTGCATTAAATTAAAAAACTTCAACTCATTCTGTCCTTAAGAATGTTTTCGTGAAAGAAACAAAACCATCGCCAATGGTCACTTCCACTAAAAATACCCAAAGTTACTGGCAAATCTTACTTATCCCTTCCGCAATCCTACAAAAAAAGTTATCCTGGTCAGCAATGGAAAGGTATCAAGAGGGAGGACAAATTACACACACATAAATTCTTACACACACACACACATACGCACACAGAGATACAATAGTTTTCGTAAAGAACACTGCCTGCTATACATCATATGACAGTTTTTACTAGAAAAGAAATCGTTATTCAAAAAAATGTTAAGAGTTGATGCAAATTTATAGGGCACCAGCACTGAATGACAGACATCTGTGGTGGGGTAATGCTAGGCTGTTTCTTGCTTTGTTGATTCAACAATCAGCACTGAATGTCTTCTGTTCTAATTTATTTTAACTTCTGCTTAATTAAATGCATAAAAGAACTAATGTGTTGGATTTGGGGATTTAAAATGACTTTCACCCAGCTGTTTTTAAATGCACTAGGAAATTTCTTGAATATAATTGTTCTTTTAGAGGCAAAAAAAAAAAAACAGACTGTAACCATGACATTTGCACAGAGGGGAATTATCACCTAGTGACACTGGCTGACTACTTCTAAACAGTAATTCCCCACCCAGAGTTTGAAACGCATTCCAGGACTTTCCCAGATACCTCATAAGGTGATGTAAACCCTGCAAAAAAGAAAGGTCAAGAAAAAATTATTTTGGATTCATTTTTATCAATTCGACCTATAAGTCAATAATCTTTTGCTAAACAAAAGAGTACTCAGTACTGTATCAATTCTCACTGTTACGGAGAACTAGGGAATCCTCCTTCCAACCATTTTTAAAATTGAATAGTTATAGAGTTCCATTATGGCTGGAAATGAATTAGGTAATAGTACAATCTAAAAATGAACAGGGGGGGATGGAGATCAGGATCCAGATCTTTTTTTTTTTTTTTTTAATCGCTATAGTATAGATTGAACCCAGGGATGCTCTGCCACTAAGCTACATCCCCATCCACTTTTTGTTATTATTTTATTTCAAGACAGGGTCTTACCAAGTTGTCCAGACCGGCCTCAAACTTGCCATCCTCCTGCCTCAGCCTCCCCAGTAGCTACTAGGATGAAGGTGTGTGTCACTGCACCCAGCTAGGATCCAGTTCTTTCTATTGAAGCCAACATTAACATGTCTTATCACCGAGTCAATGACTTTTTCTCATACACAGCCACGTGGTATTTTTTCCCAACCAAATCTTCTTTGGGTGTGGAGAGGGTACTAGATTGAACCCAGTACCTCTGCATGCTAAGTAATGCTCTATCACTGAACACCCTTATCCCCTCTGTTATATTTGTTTTGTTTTTATAGCAATTCCTTTTAAAAAATTATTTTTTATTTATTTATTTATTTATTTATTTATTTATTTATTTATTTATTTTTATGTGGTACTAAGGATCAAACCCAGTGCCTCACACATGCTAGGCAAGTGCTCTGCCACTGAGCTACAGCACAGGCCCCTCTGCCATGTTTTAACCTAAGGAATTTACATTGCTCTTACTTCGATCTTCCCCATCATTCAAGTGTTGCTCATACATTCATCTCTATTTGAAAAGAAAAACTTATAGGGATATATTATCTACTTTTTTTTTTTTTTTTTTTTTCCAGGGATTGAACTCAGGGGCACTCAGCCACTGAGCCATATCCCCAGCCCTATTTTGTATTTTATTTAGAGAAAGGATCTCACTGAGTTGCTTAGCACCTTGCCCGTGCTGAAGCTGGCTTTGAACTTGCAATCCTCCTGCCTCAGCCTCCCAAGCTGCTGGGATTACAGGAGCAGGCCACCACGCTAGGCTTATCTACTCATTTTGATGCAACGGCAAGCCAGCCCTCAATGACAGCTCTGAATTCTACTATCTACAACATATCATTCTTATTCCACACACTGAGAAGCATCTCAAGAGCTCAGCTTTCAAAGTCTCAATCTGGTGCTTTATCCCATGGGACATTCAGGCACTTTACCAAAACCTCTAACCCAAAGTTTTAGAAAGTACCTTTGCCAGACTGTCAATCCAACAGGTATTTCTATGACTTTGAGAAAGCACAGAGAACTTGGTTTACATGCAGGACAACTTCTGCTTTACATGAACGAACAACTTACATCATTTCAGATTCCAAATATGAGGAACTCTTCCAAAGAGTTTTCTCTGCAAAAATGTTCACACTACATCAGGATTAGTACATAAAGAAAAGTATATTTTCCTATAGATGCTTAATTTCTTTTCTTCCTTTCTTTCCTACCCATTGGTCTCTCCTGGACTCTGTCACAGCCTGGAGACAGACACCATCATGTTCTCAAGTTGAATCACAGTCTCAGATGAAATTAACTTAAGCACCGCCTGAATGTTTCAATTTTGCAATATTTCAGCTGCACACCTCCCCCATGTCAGGGCAAGCTTGCCGAGGGCTAAGATGATAACTCTAATGACAGTAAAAGAAAGCAAATAAAGGGCTCTTTTCTGTGTTTCAACTTAATTATTTCTCAAAATTATTTCTTAATTATTTCACAAACCCACCATGACAAATTCTCCCATGTTGTGAAAACTTGCACCAAATCTAACACCTATAACCAGGGCTCAGGAAAAAGCAACAGGGCAGAAAGAGATTTTAAATGCTTGGCATCCCATAGCTAGTTCCCCTCTGGATGGTTTGTATTTGGTGTCAAAGAGGTTAATGAGTTAGTGGGTCCCTTCTGGGTCTGGCTTTGGAGTACGACCATATGCGAAGCTGAGATAAGCAAGTATAAGATGTGGCATTGATCAATATGGGGGCAGATAATACCATTTTGAAAACAGATTACAAGTTCACAATGCACTGTAACATAATTTAAACAAGTATAACAAAATGGATTCCTACCAGGCAAGGTGCTCTTAAGAATAACTCAGATGTGTCTGGAAGCCACAGTGACATTTTAAGACCCCTGGGAACTAGTTAATTCTTCAACAGCCTTAGATGACACCTTGCTGGCCAGAAAGAATTAGCAAATTTTCAAAAAGAACCTGATTTCAGTATAAGCCAAACTCCCTCCTGGGTCTCCCTCCTGGGTCTACAAAAAATACCAAGTATTTTTTGTACATTAGCCACTGAGGGCAGACAGAGTCCCAATGCAATTCAATCAGCACAAATTTAATACAGGGAAACTAACACTAATGTATAGATTGAAGGTCCAGCATTGGGCTTGTAACATCTTTCCAAGGGGCTGTGTATTAAGCAAATACTTATCCCCATCAAAGGGACGAAGAGACTAATGGTCAGAGGGGTTAAAGTTATCCAAGGTCAAAGAGTCAGTGAAGTCAGTGAGTTTAGGACAAATCTAAGTTTTCCTAGACTTCATAGCTGTAACTCCTAACTGCCTCTTCCCCCAAAAGGAGTAGCCTCCCATGACTGCACTAACTGACCTCCACCTGTATGCACAGGCAGCACATGCTCTGGTCTCTGAGACCTCCTAATCTATCACCGTGTCATTCCCCAACCAGGACATGCCCCAGTTCCTTCTGAGCCCATGCCACAAGTGTCTGAAGAACAACAGACCTTTTGTAGCAATGGAGGAAATACACCATCAGCGATGGGCATTCTATAGAATATTAAGATAAACCTGTGCAATGTAATTCCAAGCAGGAAATTCCTTGAAGAAGTATCAGAACACCCATTCCTTTAACACTAGAGGCCCTGAAGTCCAACAGTCAACTTAAACAGACTAATTCTATGTCTGAAATAGACACAACTGTAATTAACAGTGGTGGATAAATCTACAATGAGAAGGAAAAGTAAGAGGGGAAGGAGAGGATGCTCCTTAAGACACCATAGTCCACTGAACAGCTACAGATGTGACTGTGTAGCCACCAACATGTGCTGCATGTCACTGTCCCAAGTCTCTTAATTCCCTACCAACATTCAAGCATGGTACAGTATGTGTGTGTGTGTACGCACAAACACACACTCGAGTACATCAGTGTGCTGGAGACCAAACTCAGGGTCTCACACATGCTAAGCACATGCTCTTCAACCAATCCCCAGCCTCAGCCCTCCAAATAAGTTTTCAATTAGTTACTTTATGTATTATTTACTTATTTATTTTGCGGTGCTAGGAAGGGTACCCAGGGCTAACAAGCACTAGACCACTGAGCTACAGCTACAGCCCCACACTGCAGTCTGAAATTGATCCTTGTGACCTGATTCTGAATCTCAGTAAACCAACATCTCAAGTTCTAAACCACAAATGTCACCTATCTGCACCCCATGGGAAATGAAGCACTGAAAAGATCCTGCCTGAAACAAACATTTTTAGATCCTGCATTTTGTTTGGGTCCACACAAGCTCAGGCCACTCTCAAAGAAAAACTGAAGTTTAAAATGACCAATCCTAGAAAGCAACGCAGCCTTCTTCACTCCAGAGGGCCTAAAAGGAAATATCAATAAAAATGTCATGCACAGTATTAGATTTACCAGGGGACAAAAGTGTAATTATAAAGAATTTCCATTTAACTAAAGTTCAGCATAATAAATGAGCCTAAACAAACTAGGCCACCACTGATTTAGTATACACTAAATAAGTATTCTGTGGGCTTGGTGTGAGCCCAAAGTTTCATGCTGCAGCTCTTAGTAATTTCAGATAAAGAGAAGTTTGGGTGGTGGAGTGAATCCTCCTAATAAGGGACAGTCTAGTGTAACACACTTTTAGCCTAAGATAATGCCACTTCTTGAAAATATTCGAGAGTCACATTTGTTGTGACTCTCCTCCAAGATCTCATTAAACTTCAGGGAGTGTCTACAATGTTCAGCAGAGGCAGCGGAGGGTAATGTTCCCAAAGTAACCCTTTTTAAAAAAGCGATAAAGTCATAAAACCAATTAAAGCCATACCCATTTCCTCTCATACTTTCTGTAGAATTTGCATAATTTCCGATTTGACAAAAGAAATTCATTTCTTGGTCTCGCTCTTCCCAACCTTGAGCTGGAGCATAAGGAGACAACTCACACACTGCTTGCTTGCTTTCCTTTTTTCCTTCCTTCCTGCCTTCCTTTCCTTCTCTTGGTACTAGAGATTGAACCTAGACATGCTTAACCACTGAGCCACACCCCCAGACCTTTTTATTTTCTTATTTAGAGTCAGGATCTCATTAAGTTGCTTAGGGCCTCACTAAGTTGCTGAAGCTGACCTTGAGAACTTGACATCCTCCTGGCTCACCCTCCCAAGCGGCTGGGATTACAGGCATGCATTACCACACCAGGCTTGCTTTGTACTTTCTATAAAATATTTTCTGTAAAAGAAATCACTTTCTCTTCCCAACCTGTTGCAGAAAAGCAGCAGGAAGAACGGAAACTTTAAAAGTATTATGTTCAAATTTTGCAAGGACTGAAAGTCCCACATTGAGAGTAAGACTGTCCACCCTCACTTTTCATTTCTACAAGACCTGAATTGCATACTCTCTGACAAGTGTCCATCAACCTACTTTCCCACATTGCTCCCATGTTTCATGTATTCAACTGTATCTGTTCCTTCCCCCTTTCTCTCCTAGAATTGTTGGGAATGCCCTGAGGAAGAGGGTTGTACATAAATGTTTTAACATCCATTCTAACACTGTGCATGCCATAAAGTACTTAAGAGTTTCAATATAAAAGATGAATTTAAACTAAATTGTATTTTAAAATGTATGGAATTATAGGGAGTTTTTACTTTTTATTTTTTCTAGGTCATACATATGGATAAGAATATTCTTGTAGAGGTATACAGACTTTTTTCTGTAAAAAGTCACATATTAGTAAATAATTCAGGCTGGTGGAGTCATATGGCTCTGCTGCAAACACTGGACTCTGCCATTTTAGTGAGAGAACAGCACAGATGGTAAGTCACCAAGAGAAGCAGCCATGTTACAATAAAACTTTATTTATAAAATTAGACAGTAAGCCAGATGTTCACCTATAAGCCATGGTTTGCCAACCCCTGGTCTTTGGGATTCAGTCTTAAAATCAACCAAATAAAATATGACTAGTAGCGAAACTAATATTTATTAGCTAGGTGGTCCTGAACTATTTACCTAACTTCTTCACTCCAGTTTTCTTGTCTATTAAATGCAGAGGGAGAAGAAAGCATAACAGAACCTCCCCATAAGTTTATTCTGAGAAGCCAGGGAAGTGAAAGAATAGTAGCTATTACATATTAAGTTGTGTGAGTTTGCTACATTCAGGTTTTTTTTTTTTTTTTTTTTTTTTTTTGGTGGTGTTGGGGATTGAACCCAGGGCCTTGGGCTTGCAAAGCAAGCACTCTACCAACTGAGCTATATCCCCAGCCCCACATTCAGTATTTTTAATAAGACTAATACCATTACCCAAGAACAGTAACATACATATGTTTTCTTTCTGTTAGTATTATGTCAAAGATGGAACTTTTCTAGAAAAAGTAAAAAAGAAATTTTCTTTCCATCCCTGTGACAATGGGTATATATCTTCAAAGCAGAAAATATTTTAAGAAGTTTATAAAGTTAGGGTTGGGATATAGCTCAAAAGCAGAGTAATGGCCTTAGGATGCAGGAGGTCCAGGTTCTATTCCTATCATTCCCAAAGAGGGAAAAATTATACAAGCAAAATGTCAAATCAAATACATAAGCCATGCAACTCAAATTTAAATTGATGAGGACACCTTTAAGTTCTGAGCTTATTCTCAGGGTGTTTGTGCTTGTCTTAGGATCTCAGTTCTTTTGTTGTGATTTGGGATCTTAGGAGACCATCTCCACTATTATTTTCAAAGTTATCCTAAAGTATTTAATGCTGGTTTCCAGCAATAGGAATGAGCAGATGGTTGAACCTAAGTTTTAAAAGCACCTTTTCTATCAGCAACTCAATGAATTGGGAATGGGGACAGCACTGCCATTATATAATTTATTCATTACATGCAAAAACAATTATTAAATTATTGTCATCCATTCATTCCAAGTACTCTTCTATATCATTTTTTTCATAAAGGAAAAACCCAACAGCAGTTTTTATAAACGCATTTTCATCAGTGGAAAGGGACAAATTTATCTGGGTATCTTTGGTGTCACAAAGTGGCACAGGGTGTAACTAGCATCTGCCATGGACGTCAGTGATATTCCAAATACCCTTCAATGCACAGGACGGTGCCCGACCATAGAAATCATCTGAATCAAAATGTCAACAGTTAAAACTGAAAAACTCCGCCTTAGATTTGGAGAAAAGCAGTAAGAAGAAAACCATCTGCCAGCTCCTTTTTAAAATCATCTCATTTCACCTTCATAACAACCCTACAACACAGTTTTGTTTGTTTGTTTGTTTTTTGTTTCTTTTCTTTCCTTTGTCTATCAGCAGAGGCCAGAAAAGATGGCACAGAGAGGGTGGGCTGCTTGTTCCAAGCCCCACAGCCCCAGTCTAACAACAGGAACTGAACACAAGCTTGGCAGGTTTGCCGCACACACCGCCTGAAGTGGAAAATACTCAACAAATAAAGACTGGTAGGTTCAAGTTAAGGGAAATAAGATATCCAAAGTCTCTGAGCTGCTATCAAATGAGTCCCCATCGCTGTCAAGCCCAGAAGTAATTCAGACAGATAGCAGAAGAGAAATCTCATCACCTTAGCACCAGGAAGGAACCTTCAGCAGCTCAGCAGCAGCGCCCTTGATCTTGACCAGCCAGCAGAGGAACAACAGGCACTTTATTGAGCACCTGGGAGTTGATTACACTCTGCAGCGCTCTTTCTCCTTTATAGGATTTTCTGACCAAACTCAATAGCCACCAGCATTCAGGAAAGGTTAACATCATTCTTTATTTATCAAGTAAGATACACAGTCACCTGTTTCTGGTTCCCCATAAAATTAGCCATCATATTTTGGGGAAAAATTCATTTCCAGTTTCATATTTCTCAAATTCACATATAAAATTCCAACTAAGAGCTTCTATCTGCCTGTTTCCTTTATAGAAAAATAAAATATTTAATTAATTAATAAATATATTTATGTATTCATTTTTTAAAACTCAGTATCTTTTGCTTTGAACTTTTAAAGTCCTAACTTTGTCCTGACTTAGCAAGTTAACTCTCTGAGCCTCTAAAAAATGTAGGCACATCTCTATAAAAGAACTGTTAAGCCAGGAAAAGTGGGGCACACCTGTAATCCCATTGACTTGGAAGCTGAGGTAGGAATCTGATCACAAGTTCAAGGCCAATCTCAGCAATTTAGTGAGACCCTGTCTCAAAATACAAGCAACTATGCCTGCTGCTCAGTGATATAGCATCCCAAGCTCAATCTCCAGTACCTACTCCCCCCCAAAATAACTGTTGACTCAAACAAACCTATACAAAACCCCATTTGCAGGAAGAGGGCAGATAGGCCAGAATCACAAAAGGCCTGATGGTGTACTTATAGAATCCCCATTTCTTACTTTGTCCAGATCTCTAGTTCTCAATGGCAGACAAGCAGAAGCTGGCATGGTCAGGGTTGTCCCCTGCACATAGTACAAGATGGCCTTTCCTCAGAATTTCACCGAGCAGTGCAAACCAGAACAAATCTGACATTAAACATGAATCCCATCATAAGTCTCTATTTAAACAGGGTGGCAGGGAGAGAAGCACTAAGATTTACAGCAAACTCCATTTGCCAATGTTACCAAACACACAAGCAAAAAAAAAGTGAAACAAGCGTAGGATCGCAAATTCAAAGCCAGTCTCAGCAACTTAGCAAGGCCCTAAGGAACTTAGTGAGACCCCATCTCTAAACTTAAAATATAAAAAGGGCTGAAGATGTGGCTCAATGGTGAAATGCCCAAGTTCAATCCCTGGAACAAAAAAAAGTTAAACAAAAATAGATGACAAGCCAGGCACAGTGGCGCACGCCTGTAATCCCAGCACTTGGAAGGCTGAGGCAGGAGGATCTAAAGTTCAACCCAGCCTCAGCAACTTAGTGAGGCCCTAAGCAACTCAGTGAGACCCTGTCTCTAAATAAAATACAAAATAGGGCTGGGGATGTGGCTCAGTGGCCGAGTGCCCCTGAGTTCAATCCCGGGTTCCAAAAAAAAAAAAAAAGACATCCCATGCTTAAACTTCACATAAACCTTCAGACAAAAAGTATAAGACTCTTTCTATAAGACTCACAATTACTATGTATAGCACGAAGGTCAAAGTGAGTTGTTTTTACTGAAAATGCAGAGTGACACTTTATTAAAACAATTGTAATGAAAGAAAGAAAAGACTGTGACAAGCTTGGAGACAGAAGATACAAGGGTGGGCTCCATCAGATCAAGAGCTCTGTTAGCCACCATGTCCCGTCCTGGGTATGTGGCTTCCTGCTGGAGAGCTGTTGACTCACAGCTACAATGTTACCTGCTTAGAAAGGAGAGGAGTGTGACATCAGCCTCAGTACAAGGAGCATGTACAGTGGGAACTTGACATAATCCACTTAATATGATTCAGCTGTGAAGCTAAATCCAACTGTTCATTTTCTGAACTCATCACTGACAACTTAAAAACCTGAATTACCCAGACCAATTCTGCCAAAACAGAAAGTGCAACATGATCCACTCTTCATGTTCATTCTCTGAGCATCACAACCAAAGTTAATTCTGAGGATCTGGGGAAATGCAAGCGCAACTACTATAGGATAGACATGCCAGCAGATGCTGTAAACACACTCTAGGCCTTACAATGACCACAAGAGGTAGAGGTGATTTATCCCCATCATACAGAATAGGCTATCCATGCTCGGAAGGATGTCATCTGCTCAAAATCATATAAGGATGTTCATTCATTCTTTCAACAAATATCTATTGAGAACGTTTCATGTTCTGTGATGCCAGACACTCAGAAGTGAACCAGACAGTGCTGGGGTCATGCTCCGTGGCAGAGTGCTTGCCTAGCATGTGTGAGGCATTGGGTTCGATTCTCAGCACTGCATATAAATAAAAGAAATAAGGTCCATTTACAACTAAAAAATTTTTTTTTAAAAAAGTGAACCAGATAGATACATATTGGCCTACATAGATCACAATCATTTACATGTCCAAGTCAGACCTCACACCAAAACATGACTAGGATACCAACATCCTTGCTTCTTTACAGTGGTTTTGAAAATTTAGGACAGGAGCCACATCAGAAGCTACTTGATTTAGAGATGAATCAGAAGCCAATTTCTGGACTCTCCAACTGTAACACCTGTTCTACAACCCCTGCTCACCCACACGCCTACATCCTGACAGCCATATGCACCGAGACATCATGAGTAATTCTTAGTTGGGAGGTCTTTCAAAATTGCTATTGGAATAGATTCTCCTTCTTTATGCTAAATACCAAATATGATCCCCAAACACTCCTTTTACTGCCCCTAGAAAGGCCTCACCCAGAGAACCTACCATTGTTGGTCCCCTTGTAGAGAGTATGTATGCCAATGAAAGTCATCTTATGGATAAACTGGTCAGTGACTGCTCCTGTCCACTTGACATCCATAGCTAACATGTATTAGTTATCTATACTGTGTAACAAATAAGACCATAACAGAGTGACTTCTAACAGTAAACGTTTATCATCTCAGTTTCTGGCAACTGAAGTAGGTGGTTTTGACTCAGGATTTCCCATGGGGTTAGTCAACATGCTGGCTATGGTAAGTGACTTGGGACAAAGGTTCTGCCTCCAGGCTCACTCACATGGCTATTAGTAGGGGTCTCCAATTCCTCACCACAAGGACTCTCCAGAGGGCTACTTGCATGACCTCACAGGTGGCGGCCCCCAGAATGAGTGACCCAAGAGCACAAGTTTTCCTAGAGATCTCATTTCTAGAGTTGCATCCCTTTTACCCTATTGGATCCACTAGAAGTGCGTCACTAAGTCTAGTTCCTATTGAGCTAAAAGAGAATTAAGTGTCAGCTCCTGAAAGAGGGAATTACTAAAGAATGTGAGCACATATTTTTAAATTACTGGTTTGTTTGTTTTTTTTCATTTCTCTTTTTTTTTTAAATTTATTTGTTCTAATTAGTTACACATGACAGCAGAATGTATTTCAAATCATTGTACATGAATGGAGCACAACTTTTCATTTCTCTGGTTGTACATGATGGAGAGTCATACCATTCGTGAGATCATACATGTACCTAGGGTAAAGATGTTAATCTCATGCCACCATCTTTCCCACTGCTGTGCCCCCTCCCCTTCTCTCCCTCTCCTCAAGCCAATACAAAGTTCCTCCATTTTTCCCTTGCTCCCCCCATTATAATTCAGCACCCACATATCAGAGAAAACATTTGGCCTTTGGTTTTTTGGGATTGGCTTATTTCACTTAACATGATATCTCCAACTCCATTCATTTACCAGCAAATGCCATAATTTTATTCTCCTTTAAAGCTGAGTAATATTCCATTGTGTATATATACCACAGTTTCTTCATTCATCTATTGAAGGGCATCTAGGTTGGTTCCATAGCTTAGCTATTGTGAACTGAGCTGCTAACACTGATGTGGCTGTATCACTTTACTATTATCTTTTAACCATCTCCAACATGAGAAGAAGAAATCAGGCCTATGGGAGACTCAGGCTAATTAACCACAAACCCTGAACTCTCAAGGTGAATTTAGTGTTGGTTTCTGTAGACCTATGAGTGCTAACCAGATCTAATCAACAGCAGAGCTACACCAAAGTGTGAAAAACAATAAAGATGATTTACTTGATGAGGTACGAAGCCTGGTGCTTCATTAAAATTTATCAATATCTGAAAAGATTGTTTTGTTTTGTTTTGTTTGGATTCTTCACAGATTCTTAAACCAAAATCATTACATATAAAAGGAATATTACCAGAAATGTTTCAGATTTGGGTGGTTTTTGGACTTAGTAACGTTTGCATTGGATTTAGTAACGTTTGCATAGACTTTACCTGTTCAAGCATATGTAACATGAGAAACTGAAATCCAAATGCCTCAAATCCAAAACTACTTCAGTGTCATGTTGGTGCCCCCAAAATTTCAAATTTTAGGGCATTTTGGATTTGGGACTTTCAGATTAGGGATGCTCAACCTATATTCTTTTGCACAATCCCATCCCAAAACTAACTCCTAGGTTCTGCCTTCTTTATATGAGAATACTACTATGTACAAACAAGTTGAAAACTACCCTTTATTCAGTCCACAGAAAGATGATGAGAAGATTTAAAAACAAAGTTCTTTATTCTATACAAAACAAGAGATAGGATTTATAAATGAAAAATGAAAAAACTTCTTCAGTTTCTAGTGTTTTGGGTATTTATAGCATGATAAAATGTCTTAGCCTAGAAGGAGTCATTCACCAAAGATTCTGCAATTTTAAGAGATATTCAGCTGCATAAATGCTTATATATTCTAAACTGCCTCGGGCAGCCAGATAAATAAGATATACACAGCACAAAAAGGAACACATAGAAACTGGGGAAGAAATAAGATATTCACCAATGTCAAGGTCTCCTACTCCTCCTCCCAGAAATAACTTCTCTCCCCTCTGCCCCCCCCCCAAAAGGCAAATTTGATAATACTAGTAAGACTTCAGTCTCAGTCTTTAGTAAGGTCAACCATCTCTGTTTTAATATGAGGGAGAAATACTGGGAGTTATGGCTAATGGAAGATTCTGTACTCAGCACGTAATGGGTTCAACCCTTAGCACCAAAAGGGGTATGGGAAGTAATGAGGGGGAAATATTTAAACCTGTTTAATGAACTGTATAAGGTATCTGATACCAACATCACCATCATCACCAACATACAGGCACACTGTGGTACAACAAACCAGGTGCAACTCTGAATGCTTCCTCAGAGTCAGCCCTTTAATCCTCACATTAACACAAGAAAGTGGATATTATTATTATTCCTATTTCTTCACAAAGGAAACTGAGCCTCAGGAAAGTTAAAGAATTTTCCCATTCACTAGGCTTGTGAACACAGGCCAGCAGGCACTCGCTTGGGGAGACTCTAGTTTCAGGTATACCTCCTAATCAAGAAAGAAGCTTAACAACAAAGTGGTATCTCTGTGTTACCTTTAAAAAGCACAAACATCTGCATCAAACCCAAATCAATCCTGTCAGACAGGTTAACATTCATATTCTTAGTATTTCCAGAATTTCTCGCATATGACCTTTATGATCATTGCCATATCTTCATGCTCCTAATCTCTAACTTATTTAAAACAGCATCTCAAACCTTTCAATTAAATGAATCTATTTTAAGAGAAACTGTATATCACATACAGGAATGAAAAACTAGTCACATCTGGTTTAAGTAAATAGGTCACCTATAACTCTGTCTGAACACTTTCCCACTGAGCCCACATGACTTCAGAATCCTTCTCAACACAGGGTTCCAAGTAGTCTCTACCTAATTATCATCAATGACACTCAAAATGAAATCAATTGGCTACACTGCATTGAATCTAATAAACTCCTTGAAAAAAAGAAGGAACTTGACCCTCAAAGGCTTAAAAACAAACATTTAACTGCCTAAATGTTTTAGGGAAATAAGCTCTCAAAATCAGGATTCTATTCTGAATCTGCTTCCACTATGCAGACACTCTGCAAAGCCTTCTCCACTTGAAGAGGTGCACACAGCATCACCAAAGCATCTTTCTCTCCAATGAGCAGAATGCAGTCAGTCAAGAGTTCCTGAAAATTAACTTGAAAACACACAGCTGAGCAGCACTGTTTGGACTTGCACAATTACAGCCTTTGTCAATGAAAGAAAACATATATTTTCTATGCCTATATAAAGCCCTAATCAGACTGACAGCTTTGGAGCTACAAGAATAAAACAACCAGTATCCTGTCTTTGATGTTCATCAGACCAGGGCTCAGGATGGTTAAAAGCAGAGATCAGTAAGGCTTTCAAGCTGGAGGAACCAAGAGGGACCCTTTCCAGGCCCAGGGCACTGTCTGAGAAAGGGGAACAGGGCAGGGGCAGAAAAAAAAAAAAAAAAAAAACAGCAGAGCTCATGTTCCTGAGTTGAGGGCTGTCAGCAACAATTCCCAAAGACATCCTCCAAAGCAAGCCACAACAAAGCAACTATTCATCTGAAAATAGGCTCAGAGGTTGAATGCCAAGGCCATGAAGGGCAGAATCCATTATGCCTAAAAGGCTTACAGTTCTTATTCAGATTGGGCATCCCCAGTCCCAAACTCTGAAATTCAGAATCCTCCAAAATCCAAAACTGAGAGTCAACAAAATGCCACAAATAGACATTCATATCTGTGTGAAACGTGGTTTCATACACAAAATTATTAAGAATACAGGATAAAATTACCTTCAGGTATGTATGTGTATGGGGTGAATGTTGACAGAACGCAAATGAATTTTGGGTTTAGACTTCAGTCCCACCAAGATATCTCATGATTAATTCACAAATACTCCAAAATCCAAGAACCTCTGAAATCTGAAACACTTTTAGTCCTAAGTGTCCCAGATAAGGGATGCTCAACTTGCTCTGTGCTACTTACAGATAATCTTTCTTGGTGTGGCCAAAAAATAGAGCAGGGTGCAGAAGATCATGGCCATGAGCCTGTAGCAAACCCGTCCTTCATCTGATAAATACTTTCCCTGATAGGTCCAAGGTGTTGGGACTGAGCAGTGACCAAGAAAAACCAGATCCCTCGCTCTCAAAAAAACCTATATGCCAACTGGTGAAGCACACAACAAAATAAACACTTTATTTCAAGGATGAGTGATAGAAAGAAAACAATGTTTGAAAATGACATGTAACAGAGTAAGAATGTAGAAAACAGAAGCCAAGGAACTGAGTGAGACATCAGGTCCTTATTTCAAAGATGGAGAAAGCTGGGTGTGGTGAACTGTAATCCCAGGAGCTTGGGAGGCTGAAGCTAGAGGATCGAAAGTTTGAAACCAGACTCAGCAACTTAGTGAGGCCCTAAGCAACTCAGGAAGACCCTGTCTCCAAATAAAATATTTTTAAAAGGGCTGGGGATGTGGCTCAGTAGTTAAGCACCCCTGGGTTCAATCCCCAGTACCAAAACAACAAGAAGCAAAGATGGAGAAACCAGTTCAAATTGTTGTCCAACTTTGCCTGGGTCACATTAATAGCTAAAGCTGGTATTTGGAACTGCCACTCCCCAACTATAGGACCAATCAAAGTTCTCCCTCATGATTGCAAGCTGCCCCCTTGAACCTTGTCACTGTCCTGCCTGGGTCACCTGGATTCACAATGTCTTCTTCAGTGTGAATAGGTACAACTGAGTCAGGCAAGAATACCTCTATCCCAGCAGTTTGGCAGTCCCTGGAATTGAAGCCAACCACACCACCAAGTCCACATCAGAAGAGTCACCTGACTAAAAAAACTCTTCAATTCCAAATCTGGGATTCAGAGTTAGGTACTGTTTGCATCTCCTCCCAGAGCCCAGAGCTCTTGGATTTCTCAAGCAGGTCCATCAGGAAGCTGTGTTGATTCTTGTTCAAAGCCAGCACCATGAGCACAGTCTACACATGCACATGCACACACATTAGCAGGGCCAGGGCGCAGCTGGCCCCAGCTGCTCTGCAACCCTCTTTGTGACAAGCAAACTCTAAAGCACATTTCCCACTGCCGCCTGCTATCGATCCACTTCAGGACAAAGAGTAGCGGCCTCCACAGAACTCTGGGTGGCCGTGTGAACAACGCTCTTTAAGTGGGGAAATCTAAATGCTCCAATTGTGAATGACTGCTTTAAAAGACTCTTGAATCCATTTCATTTTTAATCAACTGATTATATTGTGAGCAAAGAAAAGTTGAGGAGATGAGAGCACACGCAGGAAACACTAGGTTACAATGAATCCTAAGACAGCAAAGATACTTGCCAAGAAGGAGCTACAAGAGGTGCCAGAGTCCAGAACACAGTGCCCCTAAATATGGCATATATATATCTGAGAACAGTAGGAGCAGAAAGGGCTTTCTGATCTTTCCCTCCTCTTTTCCTCCAAGCTGAACTTCTCCCTACAAGTTAGGTCATAAGACCCTTATTCCAGAGGGGTCATCATCTCTGAAGACACAGTGATGCCAGGAAGAATCTAAACAAAGATCACTTGAGCTCCCCTGCCCCTGATTTATTATCATTAGATCATACCCTTTGTCCTTCATTCAGAATTCTGCAAGAAGGTCCATAAAAATACAATTTCCCTACTTCTTTGCTTAATCTTTGAAGGCTTCCATGCCATGCAAAACTTTATATTAAATAAACTGGGCATGATGTCCACACCTGTAGTTTCAGAGACTCAAGAGGCCAAGGCACAAGGGTTGCAAGTTCAAACCCAGCCTCTACAACTTAGCAAGGCCCTAAGCAACTGAGTGAAAACCTGTCTCTGAATAAAATATAAAAAGGGCTGGGTATGTAGCTCAGTAATACAGTGTCCCTTAATCCAGTACCCAACAACAATAACAACAAAAACTATAATAAACAAATTCTTCTGTTTCTTCTTATGGGTATCAGCTATGGGATGAGTGAGAAGAGGAATTTCTTGTCCCTACATACGAACTAGAACGTAAGCCCCAAGAAGAAAGGGGTTTATTTCATTCACTGCTCTATTTTGGGTGCCTTGAAAGAGGAGTGCCCGGCTTAGAGATATAAATAAATATGTTGGGAATAAATAAAATATTTTACAATAGCAACATATTAAAAACAACGAAAGGATATGAGCTGAGAAAGCAAAAATCAAGAAACTAAAGAAAATGTCTTTAAGGATGTTGGACATGACCCAGGGAACCTATTTCCTAAAAGGTAAAATTGGCATTTCAGAATCCTAGAGATTCTGAGTTTTGATAGATCCATCAAATTAAATCATATAACCGCATTGTTACAAGGTTGAATATACTTGAAGAAGACTGTGCAGTGAGTTTTTAAAATAATGTGGTCAAAGGTGAATGACTGGCATTGGTACCAAGCACAGAGGACTGGTATTTCATCCTTCCTCTGGAAAGCCACCCATCCTAAGACTCTTTCCTTAAAATGCATTTCCAGTTACAACCTACTTCCTGAAAATGTCAGCTCTTAACTATTCACTTATAAATTGGGGACTATAGAAGCATTTCAATTCTGCATATGCTAATCCCTAAGATTAGGGACACTTCTGCATTGCCCAGCCTTAACACAAAAAGGCAACACTAACTCAAAAAGGAAACTCTTCCATTAAATAAATGGCATTATACATTTTGACAAAGCCAAACTATACAACCACCTATTAGCACAATTAGTGCATCTTCAGGCAAAAGAACCAAGTCTAGCTGACAATTATTCTCGCTTGAGAAGTTTCAATGATAATATTTATTCCATCTACGTTTTCAAGCACTTGTCATGTGTCAGGCACTATTCTATGACCATATGATACAATAATGACTAAAACTGATATAGTTCCTGTAGATCTTCATCTACAGGAATGGGCAACAAATAAATGAAAAAATATAAATTGCAACTATGGTTAAATGCCAGGAAGATACTAATCAGGGATGAAATGAGGAGAAACTGGGGAGGAGGAGATGCTGTCTATTCTCTGTCACTGAGAGGCACTGCATTGCACTCAGAGACTCAGCAATTTCACCTGTAGGAAGACTCATCAGGTGACCAAAACCACCTCTGTCCCACATCTGGACAAAATGATCAGAAAGCAGGAGTGAATCCCCTTTGTCACCAGCAGGAAGTTCAGCCATGAGGTTCTGGGCTGTATGCAAGAACCCAGGATACAATGGCCAATCAACCAGAAAGACAGTGTAAAAGTATATTCACCAAACAGAGCCCCAAAATACAGGAAGCAAAACCTGAAGGACCTACCTACATCTCCTGAGTGAGCTCACACGATTAGATTAGAGAATACAAGTCAAGTACCTGGCACATGGCAGATACCTACAAAGAGTCCTTCATAAGACCATGCAGTGGTGAGTGCAGCTTCCATTCTCTTGAAGACTCCCCACTCTCCTGACCCCATGATAAATGCTGCTCCCTTGTCTGATTCAATTCTCACACCAAGTCTAAGAGGCACAACACCAAACTGAGATCTGAAGACATTAAGTAACCTGCCAAGGTCCAGGAGCCCAGGAAGGGCATGGAATCACACATACCCTTCATGCCTCTCCCATACTGCACTGGGGTTCCTTTCCCTGAGGCCATCCATGAAAAACAGGACAAGAAAGGCACCATTCAGTTAACTCGGTTACCCAGATTGGGTCTTTCATTGGCCTAACCCCTTCCTTTGGAGTTCCCCTTGGTTAAGAATGCATGTCGTTTCTCATAGATTCTGGCTCATGCTGATTTCACCAGAAAACTGGAAGCAGTATGAACCAAGGTTAATTCTAATCTCACAGGCAAACAGGTTCTAGAGCTTTCTTTTCATAGAGTTTGGGCCCTTACGCATGAAGAGTTTGCCTTGTAGAGCAAGGAAAACTGGATGGGTACAGGACAGCACTTACGGACAACTATGGGACACAATTATCCACAACACCCACCCCCTGCAAAAAACAGGTGTACACAAAGTAAAGTCATAGCTACAACTCTGTAGTAAGACTATAAGATCCATGAGACCAGAAATCCGTTTTGTTCACCATTCTATCCTGAGTGCCTTAAACAGGAGTAGCTGGCATATGGTATAGTATGAATAAGTATTTGGGGAGTAAATCAAAGCATTATTTATGCACATGCCTATAACACCAGCTATGTGGGAGCCTGAGGCAGGAGGATCCCTAGTTCAATGCTCTCAGCAACCTAGAGAGATTCTGTCTCAAAATAAAAATTAAAAAGAACTGGGGTTCAATCCCTGGTACCCCCACAATGAAAAGGCATCTTAGAAACATAACATAAAAAATTTTAAAAATTAAGTTAAAGGTCCATCAACAAAATGAAAACTAAATGTTGGTTCATTAATAGATTACCATCGCAGCTATCAGAAATGATGATGAATAGGAAGCAGCTGTAATGTCTGTCATGAACTATGCGGGAAAAGGAGACTTCAAAAATGAGGGTGCAATCAGGCATGGCAGCACACCCCTGTAATCTCAGTGACTCAGGAGGCTGAAACAGGAGGATCACAAGTCCAAGGCTAGCCTCAACAATTTAGCAACAACTTGATGAGGCCCTGTCTCTAATAATAATAATAATAATAATAATAATAGTAATAATAATAATAATGGGCTGAGGAGGTAGCTCAGTGGTAAAGTACCCCTAGGTTAAGTCCTCAGTATCCCCATCCCACCCCCCAGAAAATGGGGAAGGATTCTCAATATAAAGTGATAAAGCAAAATACAAACATCACAGACATCTCGTGATGTCTGCACATCTTTTTCTATACATTATGTGTAGAAAAACAAAACTACAAGAAGAGATAGCAAAATGTCAGGTTACATTTACCTCTGATTACAAAATAACTTTTTAAAATATTCTTTCCTTTTTGGCTTATAATTGCCTTTTAAAAGTAGCCTTTCCTATCTTATATGTACAATTGGTCCGCCATCTCTACACATTCTACATCCTCAGACTCAACCAAACTGCAGATCAAAAATATTTGAAGGAAAAGTAAATTACATCTGTATTGAATATATACAGCCTTTTTCGCCTTGACCTTCTAAACAATACAATATACTAACTATAAAGCATTAGCATTGTGTTAGGTATTGTAAGTAATCTAGAGATGATTTAGAGTACATGCAAGGATGTGCATAGGTTCTATGCAAATAGTACACTATGGTTTGTTTTTGGTTTTGTTTTTGTACCAGGAATTGAAACCAGGGGCACTTAGCCACTGAGCCACATCCCCAGCCCTTCTTATATTTTATTTAGAGGCAGGGTCTTACGAAGTTGCTTAGGACCTCACCAAGTTGCTGAACTTGTGATCCTCCTGCCTCAGACTCCTGAGCCGCTGGGATTACAGGTGTGCACCACTGCACCCAACTCCTATGGGGGTTCTTGGAACTAATTCTCTATAGATACTAAGGAGCAACTGTACTTATTAACTATTCCACAATTAACAATTTGTTGGTGGATGTAATTTCTGTCCCTATGATATCCAGTGGATGCTCAAAGAGCTTCCTTCCTTAGCCCTTTGATAGGGTGACTCCACGACTGCCAGAAGTGACTTTTACCCAGTGACAAACAGCTGGCAGTTACTTGAAAAAAATGTTCTCCGCTAAGAGTTATTACCATTTGGAGGATTTTGGGCAACCTCTGGAGACAGTTTAGGTTATTCCAACCTAGGGGAACCCTAGGGGGTAGAGTCCAGGAATGCTGCTAAGTAAATATCCCATAATGCACAGGGCTGCAGAATTATCTGGCCCCAAAATATCAGTAAAGCTGAGGTTGAAGAAACCCTGTTTCGAGGTATTAGAATGAAAATCATTCATTGTTAAAAAGTAGAGAGTCTGAGGACCTATCCTAAATATAAATGATAGAAGAAACAGAATTCTTGAAATAACATGAAATAATATTAATAGAGGAAAAAGGTTCCAAAAGGGTAAAAAAGAGCACATGTGTTCTTCTGAGCATGCCTTAACCCCTGGACAGTCCAAGGCACTAGGAAAGGAACACAAGAGTCCTCTCCATGAGGCAGCACAGAGGCAGTTCCAACTTCAGGGTCAGGCAGGGGCAGAATGGAAGATGAGTTGTGCCAATGGCTAGCACACTCTGAATCTGCAGAAGGGAGACTATAGTGGGTGCTATTTATTTATCTCTTATATAACTTCCATGGGTCAATGTCTATCAAGCTTCTAATCCTGCCCAAAATACACAAAAGGCACAATGTTAAGAAGCAGTCTGCTACAGGCTTCCAACATGTTGACGCATGGAATCTGCTTCACTTCAACTTTAAATCAGTGACTCTACAAAAGCTCAATTCCCAAATGGACACATTTCCATTTCCTGGAGAAAGCTACATCCCAGAGAGTCCTTCTTCAGCCTCATCAGCCTGTTCACAATGACCTACAGCTTCTCTACCAGATCAGCACGAACCTGTGAATAAAGGGCTAATCTACCACCAGTAATTATTGTGCATAAAAGTGTTTTTAAAAAAGAAAATATTCAGTGGCTTGGGAGGCTGAGGCAGAAGCATCAAGAGTTCAAAGTCAGCCTCAGCAATTTAGTGAGGTCCTGAGCAACTTACCAAAACCATGTCTCTAAATAAAAAACCTTTAAAAAGGGCTGGGGATGTAGCTCAGTGGCAAAGTGCCCCTGGGTTCAATCCCTGGTACCAAAAAAATTAAAATTAAAATTAAAATTAAAAATAACCATTGGACAAAACATAAATGACAATTTTTTTTAAGTAGAAATCCAAAGGAGATAAGATTACCTCTGCTGAGACTGAAAATCAAGACCCAAGAACTTAATCGTCTAAACCCCACCAAGCTACCAGATGGCCTGTTAAGTATTTGGGGATTTTTTTTTTAAATCTTGCAGCCAATATGTCCATCTGGTAGCATATAGAAATTATGATTTTCTTCTTTAAAAAAAAAAAAAGAGGCAGAGAAAAAGTGTCCAAACAAAACACACCCATATAAATGAGGTTGATGAATAGGACTCTAAAAGTGTAAGCAGAGAAAAAAGAAATATAAACATACACAAAGGTAAATGTGTAATTTATATGAACCATTAGAGTCAGCACAGCCATATAAACATTTTACTAGACAACTCCAGAGCAAAAACTATAGGTTCAAATTGCTGAATCATTGTTCAGATGTACAAAGGATTCCTAAAACTTTTATTGGTAGTTAAAATTAGTTTATAATATCACCAAGAAAACCAAGCTATAAGCCCCATGGTGAAAGACCCTTCCAGATGCATACATCTCACAAAGAAGTTTATTTGCAAATCAAGAGTTAAAACAACAGGAAGCATTTAGCACAGCGTGAAGGCCCCAGTTTGCAATCCCTGCCTAGGCACTGAGCAAGAGCTTTCTCAAAAGGGGTAGGGGAGGGCAGCTGGGAATGTAGGTCAGAGGTAAAGCACCTATGGGTTCAATCAATCCCCAGTAAACACACACATGTATTTATGAAGCATTTGTAAATGATCACACAAATAAAATTTCAAAAAAAAAAAAACACCTGACTCTGGCTGGTTACTGTGGTGCACACCTGTAATCCCAGAAACTCAGGAGGCTGAGGTAGGAGGATCAAAAGTTCAAAGCCAGCCTCAGCAACTTAGCGAGGCCCTAAGCAACTCAGGAAGA
>JAJEJO010004135.1:199042-245904 GCA_020662805.1 Glaucomys volans
CCTGATTATGTGCTTGATGATGAAATGTTTATTTAATCTGATACAATTTTCACACTCGTGCTAGGAAACATTTATTCCATGGGAAAGAATGCTACTGGTTAAAAACACATAGACTCAAAGACAAAACTTCCTTCTCACACAGTCATTGCCCAAGATCCCACACACCTCCTCATGAAAACCAAAGATGCAGCCAAAGGTTGGATAACTATTGCATCCTAATAAAGACAGGTGCCAAATTCCCCTTCTCCTGGCCAGGGCTCCATCATTCACGAGCTCTCTTTTGGCTGCTTCTCAGAAGTTTTGAGCAGAACTCGCCCCTCCACTTTTTGAACATTAGCCTCATTCCACAAAAATCTTGTATTACACATTCCTGTTGCTGTTCCCAGTATGTGGCAATGGCAAATTCCATGATACTTCGCCGGCATTCAATGTATTTAGGATTATGGTACATGATGCCCCCACTCCTGCTGGCTTCCTCAATGCTATTTTGCAACCCTGACACATTAAAAGATCATCTCTCAGCAGCAGTGTATAGCCCCGGTTTTCGTGTATTCACTATGTACTACTGCATTTGTACAGGGGTTGGGGGGTAGAATTACCAAGCATTTTAATTCCTGGTGCTTGTGGACTTTATTTTTGCTTTTGGGAAGAACAGAGGGAGGAATTAAGGACAGATGAAATAGAAAGAAACCAGAGATGCTCCATATTAAGTTCAGTAGTAAAGTACCCAGTTTACTAGGACTTTCAGGATAATATTTGTAAAATATTGTTTATAGTCTGCTTTTGATGAGCTAGAATACAGCATCCCACCGAAATAATGGAGTCAGAGACATTTTTTTTTAGTTGTAGATGGACACAGTACCTTTATTTCATTTTATTCATTTTATGTGGATCGAACCCAGTGCCCCACATGTGCGAGGCAAGCACTCTACCACTGAGCCACAATCCCAGCCCCTAGAGACAAGCCCTATCACCTATCATAGGACTGGGAGCAAAAACCTAAAACTTTCCTGTCAGTTTGCTCATTTATACAATAAGGTGATCCATTTCTAAGAGGAGTCAAGATACAAGCAAACTACCCTGTGCTGTGCTTAACATAATAAAGTCTAGTTGCTGTATTATCCTGACAACCCTGGTGTCGCTTCAATGAGTCCCCTCCAAAATTAGGGAAAGGGCTAGAGATGTAGCTCTTGGTAGAGTACACTACCCAGTGTCCAATCCCCAGTGCCGGAAGGAAGGAAGCAGGTGGGCAGGGGACACAGGAAGGGAAGGAAAAAAGGAATGAAAGAAAAGGAATGAACTATCTCCTGAAAAGCATTAGGAGTGAGTCTTATTTTACTCTAAAAGAGTTGCCACCTCTGTATAGAGTGATCCCTATTTGTATACCATAAAGCAGGTACCTCTACACACAGTAAATTAGACAATGGAGTCTAGAAGTAGAAATTAGTATCCGAGTTGCAAGAAAAATAAACCAACTCTACAAGATTTAAGAAGAGAATTTATTACAGGCATTTGGCAGCCCAACTCCCAGGTTCATTTGGTAGGTGTGATTAGGAATTGGCAAACGACAATCCAGTCCAATCCACTGCCTGTTCTTCTAAATAAAATTTTATTGGAATACAACCATGCTCATTCATTTATGTATTGTCTATAACTCCTTTTATAACACTAAGGCACAGTTGAGTAGTTCCAACAAAGACTGTCTGACCCACAGAACCTGAAATACTTACACTCAGGCCCTTCACAGAAAACAATGTGCCAAACCCTGGGCTAGATAACCAAGCTCAGGAACCAGGACAGTTAAGGCAGTGAGAGTTCTCCACCATCAGTGTGTCATTGTCAATAAAATATAGCCATGACCAAAATGTCTTTTCCTCTGCCTCTGTGACTGCAAAATTACCAACAGATCCAAAGCCTGGGGCAGATACATGCAACTGGTGGTAGCATCCAGGTCCATGTCCAACTAGCTGCAAGGGAAGCTGGAAACCTGAACATCAGAAAGACAATGCACCTCCAACCAGGACTCATAGCAGGCAAGGCAAAACCCAGAAAGGGATTCCAGACAGCAAGCATGCAAAACCACTGCACAGGAGGGGTATGTGGAATGTGGGTAAAGCTATTAACCACCACCCAAATTAGTTAGTTGTTACTTTCTGTGGCTCAACCCAAACACTGGGTTTTCTGAACACTTGACCAGTAAGAGGTGTTAATCATTGTCAATATTTGCTGAGTTTGGGCTTCTATTTATTTAATTTCCTGTTCAGTTTTCCCTTATTTCTTTTATACTATATTTTTATCCCTGGTGGGACATGCTTCAATTTTTTTTAATGCCCTTAATTTAGTAGGAGGCAAAGTAACAATACCCAAGCTCAGAACCTCTTCCATCACGTGTGTTTAGGATGAAGTTGATTTCAAAAGACAAAGCAGCTTGGTGAGGTGGCGCACACCTGTAATCCCAGCAGCTCAGGAGGCTGAAGCAGGAGGATTGCAAGTTCAAAGTCAGCCTCAAAAACTTAGTAAGTGAGGCCCTGTCTCAAAATAAAATATTTTTAAAAAGGGTGAGGGGTGTTGCTCAGTGAGCAAGAGTCCCTGGGTTCAATCCCCATTATTATCTTACTCAAAATACCTCTTCTAAATTTTACAGAGTTCCTTCAGTCTTAAATAAGAAGGATCATTCCCAGCATACTGACATGTATCCAGGATTGCTTCTAGTTAACTAAAGCCACACTATTTCCAATTGTGACAGAGATGGAACAACTAATAAGAAGGGAGCAAATAAGAGGCACATATTCTTAGTGCTGAAACTAAGTCTTGCAAGGTCCAAGCTCAAGGTCCAAGTTCAAGGCCCTTCAAAAATGGTTACCTTCTGTTTTAGTCAGCTTTTTCACCACTGTGACCAAAGACCTGATTAGAACAATTTGAAAGGAGGAAAAGTTTATTTGGCACTTGACAGTTTCAGAGGTCTCAGTCCACAGGTGGCCTACTCCGTTGCTCCAGGTGTGCACTTGGGCAGAACATTATGATGGAAGAGTATGGAGGAGGAAAGCAACTCTGGACATGGTGATCAAGAAGCAGAGTGAAAGCTCTGCCCACCAGGCACAAAATATATGTCCCACAGGCATGCCCACAGTGACCTACCCCCTCCAGGCATACCCTACCCACCTACAGTTGCCACACAGCTAATCCATTTAAGTGGATTACGTACTGATGACGTTAAGGCTCTGAAACCCAATCATTTCACCTCTAAACTTTCTTGCATTATCTCCCACATGAGCTTTTGGGGGACACCTCATATGTAAACTCTAACATCTTCTAAAATATACAAAAAATTCACCAGGCTTTGGAATCACTCTTGAATTGCCTTCAGAACCATTAAGTCCTTCCCTTCCCTCTCCAGCAATGAAACACTACTAGCCACCCTCCCCTGCTTTGGAAAATGGTAGGGGAAGTCATATTGGTTTTACAGGAAGGTTTCATGAGGCACTAACAAAAGAAACCAAACCTGAGAGGAAATGACATGCAAAGTCTAATGCTTGAAAGGGAACTTTGGCACATCCCAAAAATGATTCTCCAGAGTTGATAAGACGAGGCCAGACACAGTAGGTGACAAGTACTTCAGGGCACACAATTAGTATGTAAGTGCTTAGAGTAACTCAAACGTGAAGACGATCATCTCTGTTAAGATAGGCACTGTGTGCATAATGGATAAGGTTCCACAGAACCCCTCGGAAGAAAAATTTGAAGAAAAAAGGAGTCATCTGTTCCATTCTACAGGTATAAATGATCACTCAGAAAAGAAAGAGTATCCCAGCTTATTTTCAATCATTAGATATGAGAGCATACAATCAAACTAACAATTTTAATAAGAATTTATGGACATCTGCTATATGCAATTATCATGTTGGACGAGATGCTTTAAAGTCAGTATAAACATAATTAATTACAAGCCAGGTGCTGTTCCAACCAAATATACATATTCTTCATTCATTATTTCATCAATCTTCACAGTCACCCTATTGTTATTCACCATTTTACAAGTGGGGAAACTGAGGCACAAGTTGATGTATTTTTCCAAAGATGACAAAACTGTCATCTTTGTGTGTTTGGCACAGCTAGAAGTCAAACTCAGTTCTGTCTACACTACAGCCTTTGCCCTTAAACACAAAGCTATAGAGTTACCTTCTTCCTCTGGAGCTGTATAGAAGACCACATGTGTGAGTTTACACAGGGCCAAGTAGAGGTTGACTCCTCTCATCCACTTGGCTTCCCTCACAGAAGACCTGGGTGAAGTCTTGCTTTCATCAATAACACTGTGATTTTAGATGAGCTACTTCATCTCTATTATCATACTGCCTTTTTTTTTGGGGGGGGGGGGGGTACTGGGAATTGAACGCAAGGGCACCTAGCCACATCCCCGTCCTTTTTATATTTTATTTAGAGACAGGATCTCACTAAGTTGCTTAGGGCCTCGCTAAATTGGTGAGGCTGGCTTTGAACTTGCGATCTCCTGCATCAGCCTCAGGAGCCACTGGGATTATAGGCATACAACACCACGCCCAGCAATGGACCTTTATTTTGTATTTATTTACATGCAGTATTTATTTACATGCAGTGCTGAAAATCAAACCCAGTGTCTCGTACATACTAGGCAAGCGCTCTACTACTGAGCTACAACCCCCGCCCAAAGCTTCTCATTTTTAAAAACAGAACTCCTATTCCTGTTTTATAAAGGCACAATGTCCCACCCCATCTACCTGCTTTCCAAACCAAACATCTCACTCTGTAGTCACAGGTTCAACATCCCTTACTTGAAATGCTGGGGGCCAGAACTGCTTCAGACTTTTTAGATATGTGCAAATATGTACACAGACAGTGAGATACTTTGGGGATAGGGCTAAGTATAAATTTATGTTCCATATACACCTGACACACATGGATTGAAGGTCATTTCACACAACAGTTTGGGGGTACACATATTTTGATTGTGACCCATTGCATGATATTAGGGGTGTGAATGTTCTACTTTTGTTGTCACATTAGGATTCAAAGGTTTCAGATTTTAGAGCAATTCAGATTTTGGACTTTCAGATTAGAGATGCTCAAATTGCATTAAATTTTCCTTGTCCACAGAGTTCTTATGAAGAATGTGGAAGTGCAATGCAGCAATTCCACGTCAATCTTTCAAGCATGAACCAGTCTCGAATTGGAAAAGGGAAAAACAGGTCAGGGGTCTGGGAGGTGTAGAGCAACCCTCTGATCACAAAACACATGTTTCTATGACCTCACAGCTGGTTGCACCTACACCACCCAAACAAAACTAATGCAACGGAGGTGGCACTTGCTAATAAATTCTTTTTCCAAATATGCATGAAGACAAGCACTTACTAATTCACCTTCAGTGCTTCATGCTTATGAAATGAAAATTTTACCTTCAGACTTATAAATGTCAGAGCACAGGTTGGGTGTCCAATTTTTTTTTTTTTTAGCCTGACGAGGAAAATGTTGAATATTCATTTTATTTTAAAGATGATACATGGGCACCCTTAATTAATAACAATGTTCTCATCATTGCCAATCTCTAGTAAGGATTCTATCCCTTGCAGATTAGGGAAAATACAGGCATTGGAGTAAACATTTATGAACATCTAGACGAATTTATGAAGCACAAAGGATTTGGGAGATATAGGGCCTGGATTCAATACAAGTATAATGCATGAAGGAAAGTGAAGTCCTTGCAAAAGGCAGTTAAAAAAAAAATCTCAAAGCACATGAGCAAAAGCTATGTGAAACACTGGGGATAAATACGGGTTAACACTTGTAGGAAATTTATTTTAAAGAAAGAAGGATATGTGTTGAGATTTAGTTAGAGTTTCATCACAGCGTTCATTATCACATCACAAATTGTAAGCACCATTTATTTAACAATAAAGGAATGGTTAAATAAAATCATGGTATAAGCATTAAATCAAACATTTCTCTACAGTCAATTCTAAAGGTTTCAGAAGAGATGTAATAGCCTACAACAACACTCAAAATAAACAGATCAATGAAAAGGGCAGATTACTAAAGCATACAATAGTACTTGCTGTCATTTTTTTAAAATTGAGATATGTATATCCACATAAACACATCAAGGTATTCAAAGTAAGTAACTCAAAGAGATTTATGTTATCTGCATTTATTACAGTGAGCACATGTGGTTTTATATTAGGAAAACAATAAAGCTCTTCTGGTTATACCTTATCATATTTCCCTTTTTCATTTCAATTATGGGAAATTTCCAACACAAGCTAAAATACATACTGTAAAGAAGCCCCACTCCCATGTACTCACTACCTGGCCTCACAGACTATTAGCTCATGGTCAATCCTGTTTCAGGACATCCACCCACATTCTCCTTCCAAATCATCTGAAACAAATATCAGTTACATTCATCCACTAACATTTATTTAATTGGAGGGGGGGATACTGGGGACTGCACCCAGGGCACTTTAACCCTGAGCTACATTTCCAGTGTTTTGGTTTTTTTCTTCTTCTTCTTGAGACAGAATCTCCCTAAATTGCTGAGGGTTTCACTAAGTCGCTAAGGCTGACTTACAAATTGAGATCCCGCTGCCTCAGGCTCCTAAGTTGCTGAGACTATAGACATACACCATCATACCAACTCATTCACAAATATTTAAAATAAAGACACAAAATTATTCCTGTACTTAAAAATTTCAACAATCGTTCCCTTGATATGGCCTTATTTCTAATTAGGCTTCAAATCTCCAAAGAAACCAATTTGTATTGATTCATTTTAATCAGGAACCAAATAAGGTCCACAAAGGGATTGTTTGCTATGTCTCTTAAATTTCTTTGGTCTATAGGTTTTCCTATCTCCGTTTTTCTTCCATAGCAATTTAACTGTTCAAGTAATGAAATCTCTAGTCAGTTTGGAATTTACCCAATTATTTCTCATGATGTTTACCTCCATAACTCCTATAAAAAGTAGTTGAACAAATCAGATTGGTTGGAGATGATAAAGTGTTCGTTCCACCACCAGGGGTCAATGGCTGTCTCTTTTAGGGATATTACCAACTGTTGAAGTTGCAAGTCCAGATCTGTCACTTTATTAATGGGTTACAAAATGGCAATCCTCTACTTCCACCATTCTGCCTTCATTTGTAGCTATGATGATTTTATAGAGAAAAATTTGCCCTCATCTGCACCTTGGTTACCCAGAATGAAAAGACTGTTTATGGTTTTTGGTTTGGGTTTTTGTGTTTAGGGGTTGTTTTGTTGTTGTTGTTGTTGGGGGGGGAGTGGGGGGATGGGTTGCTGATGATGGAACCCAGGGCCTCGTGTATGCTAGGCAAGCACTGTACCATTGAGCTACATCTCCAATTATTCTTTCTTTGTACCAGGGATTGAACTCAGGGGTGCTTAACCACTGAGCCACATCCCAAACATGTTTCATTTTCTTTTTATTTTGAGACAGGGTCTCACTAAGTTGCTGAGGCTGGCTTTGAACTTGGGATCTTCCCACCTCAGCCTCCTGAGTGCTTGGAATTACAAGTGCATACCCACTGTGCCCAGCTTCAAGAGCTATTCTTAATGATTTGTTTTTTGTTTTTTGTTTTGTTCTGTTTTTAATACTTGTCTTGCTATGTTGCCCAGGCTGGCCTGAAACTCATGATCCTCCTGTCTCAGCCTCCTGATATTTAAATATTTAAATATTTTTTAATACATACACAGTACATATCCAGACTTCCACCACATGGAATATTACCAGAAGCCACCACCAAAAGCCTTGTTATTTTTAAATCACACCTCAGGTTCAGTGATCTCCCCAAAAGGGGAGATGGCCGCACACAAGTCCATGTCCACTCAGTACAAAAGGCAGCAAGGAAAACAGGTGGAGTGGGGGGAAACTCAGAAGGCCCTCTTGCTCTGCAGCCTGGGGCACAATACAGACCTCTCACAGGGGTGGACAGCCTAGCCATCCACTCAGCCACCTGCTCAGGGAACCTGACCACTCCTTGATTAGTTTCCCAGAGTCATCAGGGGATCCTGAGCTGTTTCCCACATCCAAAGCAGGCATTGGTGACCTGAACAGAGTATCCCCAAGGCAGGCCAGGGATACTTGTGCCCTCACACAAGGGCAGCAAAACAGGGCAAACTAACAAAGTGCACACGAGAAAAATGAAATCAACAGTCTCACCTTGACTGAACAAGGGTTTTAGAAACTGGAAGGCTGACAAGTCCCAGGTGCAAATGAGTGCACACTACAGCACAGGGTCAGGGCCCAAGGCTAGCAGGCAGCACTGTGGCTAAGAGAGACAACTGGAAGAGCCAAATTAATAACTTGGGGTTATCTCTTGGGCTTCTGCCTCAGTCCTTTGATTTTTATAAACTAACAATCCAGCCAAATGGGAGGCATGACAACTACTCTGCAGGTAAGCCCTGCAGTGGCTTCTTGGGGGCTTCCAGATGGTGAGGCTGGGCAGGCCCTCCCTATTGCCAACAAGGTCCCCTCAGAAAGCATTCATTAGCTAAATGTGTCCCAGCCCACAGGAAAAGGGCCTAGGCCATTAAATATAAATGCAAAACAAAATTAGACCCATCCATTCCAAATCTCAGACCTCTGCAGCAGGCAAGGTTTACTTGCTGATTTTAATTTTTCTAAAAGGCATAAGCACCAAAATTATGGCCAGTGACTGCTCCTGGATTTGGGCTGGCTCCTCCCAAACCACACAAAGAATTGTGGGGTTTTGTTTAGTGTTTTTAATCATTGTCAGATTTCACAAGGACATCTGTTGATACTCTTAAACCTGGACTGTGTATCTCTGTAAGTACTGAAGGCCCATTTTCTAAACAGAACCACAAGCCCATCTGTAGTTGGGAGGAAACACAAAAGTTCGTAAGCCTTCAATGAATTGGAAACATTTACATAAATGAAAGTAAGAACTAACTGTGATTTTCCTTTAAAAATACACCAATATAAAGGGTGACAGAGAAAGAAGGCAAAAGGAAATGAACATCTGGCAGCTTTCTCTTTCCCAGATAAAGGGAAATACTGCTTAACAAAATCCTAGTGCTATAACTGTGGTCCACAGGGCAACCATGTGCTGCATGCCTTACCCTCATGGGGTTTCCATCTTGCCCCAAGGAGAGAACTGCCCCATAAGGGCAGGGATGTTGTCTCCTACTGTCTCCCTATGGCATCTCCAGCACCATGGAGGAAGAACTGCATTCATTTCTCCAGAACCAGCAGTCTTTCAGAACTTAAAGGGTACTCCAAGGATCTGATGAGAGTCAAGCTTCCAATTCTTCCCTGTGAATCAAAAATAATCTACCTGGACAAAGCTGGGACACTCTTTCCCTCATCTCCATCATCTCCATGCCAAGTTCCCTAGAGACCCCTCGAGAGGCAAAGGGCACCCCCAAACCTATCACCTTCTCTCATGATGTACCAACACCCCCAACTTGGGACAGTGAACGAAGAGAAATTTCTCAGAGCCTGAGTCACTGTTTCCTCCAGATCCACAATATTCAGAAAGTGATCTGGGAAGAAACCAGAAGTCAGAACATAAAATATCCAAAAGCAAGTGGATCTTGAATAAATCTCTGTATTTTCTTTAAAGGAACTGTGGTTTCAGTTAGACTTCATTTCCTCAAATCCTGAAGGCCTGTTTTCAAGATGGTTTACTTGTAACCCTCAGGCTCTGAGCCATACAGCTCAGACACTTGCTAGCTGAGTGATTTCCTTTCCCCAAGATGTGCACCTCCTCTGTTAAATGGAATGATAATGGTGCCTCTTCTGGGGGTTACAGGAGAAGTAAATACAAGTCTTGGTATAAAGCCCCACTCTTGGTTTATATTCAATAAGTTTTGCTTCTAAGAAGGAATGAGAGAAGAAAGACATGTTAACACCCATCTTGCACGGGACAGAAAGTCCTTTTAGTGTTGGAAATGGCCAGCTATCTGCCCCAATATCCTTGTCTGATTTCTCCACAGGGCGGCTTTTGTTTTGGGAAAAGACAAGACAGGAATGCCCACCAGTCACATGAGCTTCATTTCTCCCTCAAGATGGCTATGAATTTTCATGTTCACATAAAGTGCTCAACTAGAAAACTGAGTTATCAATCATGGGCCATGGGCAGGACTCCGAGAGGGTAGACAGCCAGAAGGAAGGAAATGTCTGGCTGGCCAGGGCAGAGGAGGCACCCACTGAGACTCTCCAGTGGAATGCAAACCCAGATAAAATAGAGTGTCCACAACACATAGAGGGTAACCCCCACACCCACCAAGACCTAGCACATGCCAAGTTTTTATTGAATGAAAAACAAAGAACAATGCAAAAGTAGACCAACAACATCACCTACTTCCCATGAAGGAAAAGTGACAGCTCTAGAAAGTTCTATTATGCAGGCAGCATTCTTCATTTATGCTTGTGCCAGCTATATGCAATCTAGTAGTTGAGGTTATAGCTGTGGGCTTACCAGTGCTCCCAAGCCCCTGATGCCTAGAATTGACAAATAAACATATTTTGTGTTAAAAGAGTAAATATTACCTTACGTGGCAAAAGATGCCATTTAAGGATTCTGAAAGAAGCTTATCCCAGATTGCCCAGGTGGGCCCTCAACCCAATGACAATTACCCTCAAGAGAGTAGGGCTGAGAGAATTTTGACAGGCAGGAGAGAAGGAGGCAGTGGGACCCTGCAGACAGAGCAGGAGATGCAAGTCAACAAGACGACAACAGCCACAGAATCTGGAAGAGGCCAAAAAAAAAAAAAATTCTTCTAGAAGATCCAGAGGGAACAAGACCTGCCAACACCTTGAGTTTTGGCTTCAGGTCTCCTGAACTGCAAGAGATCAATTTCTATAGCTTAAAGCCACTGCATTCATGGTAATTTGCTGTGCAGCCCTAGGAAACGCATACAGTTACTTTGCTTTATATAAAATACATATCCAAGCAGCAGAGTTGAGGAGTTACCTCCTCTTCCTTAAGGAGTCCAAGAGCCACAAACCCAACCAGAAAGTTCCACATTCTGTCACAAGGTGACAAACCAGCAGTGAGGCTCAAGGCAGCTGGGGCAAGATAAGTATGCAGAGGCAGTCCAGCCCAGCGTTTACAAGTCCAAGGAACCATGGCATCAGGTAGAGGTAAGAATTCATGAAGTTAGGTTGATAAATTTATATTTGAATTACACACATATATTTTGTTTTAAAAACTGCCCTGCAAACTTGAACCCTCTACTTTACAAAATCCCAGAAGAAAAAAATATCTCACTGCCTGACCCCAAGCCTCATGAAGGTACAACCTGGACTCTCCTCCTGGGGCTTATCTCAGGGTCAGTGTTTCTGAAAATGAGACTGGAAAACCACCAGTGTTTTCCAATGTTCAGAAGATCAGAGAGTCAAGTTTCTCATTTCTACCATAATCTAAAAATCAAATATTCCCACTTGTGAAGACAAAACCAGATAAAAGCCTTGAAAACTGGCAGTCAAGATATGTTTGAATACCAGACATGGTGGTGTATGTCTATAATCCCAGCAGCTCTGGAGGCTGAGGCAGGAGGATCACAAGTTCAATGCCAGCCTCAGCAACTTGGTGAGGTCCTCAGCAACTTAACAAGACCCTGTTTCAAAACATTAAAACAAAGGGGGGTGATGGGGGATGTGGTTCAGTGGTTAAGCACCCCTGGGTACAATCCCTGGTACCAATACACACACACACACACACACACACACACACACACACACACTTTTCCCCCACAGAGGGAAAAAATGAGTACCTTAGGCTTATGGGGCATGGGTAAATTTACAGGGTTCTTCCAATGTTTTCCTGTTGATCATTAATTAAATTTGAGAAACACATTGCTGTAGTATGGTCTCAATATTTTTCTAAACCAAAAGGCAGGAAAATGAGAAACTCAGAAAATTCTCTGACCTCCGTTTTCTTATTTAAAATATAGCCCTTAGTAACACATCTGGCACATGATGTCAACTTTATTATACGGACCGCTTCATGCAGTCCTTTCAGTAACTGTGAGGGTACTATTATCCTCATTTTCCAGGTGAGAAAATTATCCAAGTTAAGTTTCAAGTAATTTGCCCAAGGTAATTCTGATAGTAGGTGGTACAAAACCCAGAATGCAAATACTTCACATCAACATAAAAAAGTGCTAGTCCCTAAAATGCACAGAAACCAATGATTAGAAGGGTCCAGCCCTGCCCAACCCCCACCATCACCACCACAGTACCAAGCAATGTGTCAGACTGCCAAACTCACTCTACTCAATGCTCTGATCTGCAGATTTAATCAACTGGCATAACACACAGGTTGGAATGGACACATCACAGAACTAGCCAAAGATCCCAAATTTCACACTTCTAACAAGATGGAACCAATTCCAACAATACTTGATTTTATCAAGTATAATATCATATTCAGATGAATCAACAAGTAAACAGTGCAGAAGCAGGGAGAGACCAACTGTTCAGTCAAAAACTTGCCTGCAACATATAGCTTATTCATAACAGTCAAAATGTAGAAACTACTAGAATGTCTATATAATAATGAATTAAAAAATGTAGTGTATCCATACAGTGAACTAGTATTTGCCCATAAAATGAATAAAGTACTGATACATGCTATAAAATGGATAAACCTTGAAATATGCTCAGCTGGGTGTGGTGGCACACACCTGTAACCTCAGCAGCTCAGGAGGCTGAGGCAGGAGGATTGCAAGTTCAAAGCCAGCCTCAGCAACTTGAGGACGTAAGCAAGTCAGTGAGACCCTGTCTCAAAATAAAAAATAAAAAGGGCTGGGGATGTGGCTCAATGGGGTTCAATTACTGGTACCAAAAAGAGAAGGAGGAGGAGGAAGAGGAGAACAGAGGGCGGGGAAGTGGAGGAATGGGGGTAATCAGGGAGGAGGAGAAGATATTATGCTAATGAAAGAATCCAGTCAGGAAATGCCCTGTATTATATGATTCCATTCATATGAAGTACCACAAATAGGCAAATTTATAAAACCAAAGTAATTAGTAGTTACTAATTAGAATGTTCTAAGATTCATTCTTGTGATGGTGGTACAACAGGAATAGATAAAAATTTGAAACAAATGAACTGTATGGGATGTGAATTCTACCTTCATTAAAGCTGTTAGAAAAATAGAGCATCTAAAAGAACATTTAGTTGTTTGTATATTTAGAGACAGAAATCAATTATGACTGCTAAAGAAAGGAAGAACTTCCACACCAACAGAAAAGACTGATAACATGAAGCAGCGAGCTCCCCAGTACTAGAAGCATTCAAGCACAGGTAATCTGAGTTTGGGTCATGTATATACTACCACTGGGATTTATTTCCATTTGATTCTCAGAAACTGTCTCTAAGACACTAAGATTCTAATCTTTTATGGATGATACTGTAGTAACTAAAAAGTCATTAATGTGTATAATTTTTATGTTCTTATGTATCAGTTAAAAAATAAATTTTAAAAAAGAGTCCTATGCAACCAAACAAGGCATATGACTGTTTCACAGGTTCCAAGGAGTGAAAGTTAAGTCCTTATTACTTGCCCAGGAAGTCCGTATGTGTACTTTACAAGGTCTCGACTCTCCTTTGAACCTTGTCTATTATAAATACAGGCTTTAGATATATTCTCACTTTGAGATCACTTACACTGTTGACTATTTGCAGGGCAAACGAATTCAATCAAACACTAAAGCTTCAAGGAGATTAGACAACTGCCAAGGTCTGAACTATATCAACAGCTCAAGATCACTCACTCAACAACGCGGTGACAGTCTCACACCCTACAAAACAAACGGCCACAGCGTGCTCATACGGTAGGCACCGAATTCCAGCAGTTGCTGCGTTGTGTAGGGAAAGGCCCTGCCATTAGAGCTCTTCCCAGAGGACGAGGGCAGCATCTTTCTTGGGCAGTTAACCTGAGACAAGAGCTGCTCCAGGTGGTTAGTGAGGTCACTGGAGGAAGGGCAGAGTTTTCGTACCTCTGCTGAGCCAGGGTCAGGAAGGAAAGTTCTGCAGTGAGATCTGTGCTTCAAAAAGAAGAATGCTCCTCTAAAAGTTTAGGTTTCTACAGAGCCAGTATCTGACAAAATCCAACACCATTTTATGATTTAAAACAACACCACTCAACAAAGCAGGAATAAAAGAGAATTTCCTCAACCTGCTAGAAGGCATTTGTAAGAACCCACAGCAAACATCAAGAGTCACTGGTAACAGACTGCTTCCCCCCCTAAGATCAGTAATGAAGGAGTTCACCAAAGTTATAGAATACAAGGTAAATATACAAAAATCTATCATATTTCTGCATATCAGCAGCGAACAATCCAATAATAAAAATAATAGTTTGTGCTTCACATCACCTTGTCCCAAAAATCATCCCAGTGATTTTCACTTCTGGTTCGTGGAAGACTACCTGAATTATAATTTAAGCAACTGTCCATTTAATAGATTTATCTAGTGCTTCCTACATTACAAGTAATGGGGATAAAATGTTAAACAAAAAAATTAAAATAAATAAAATAAAATAAAATAAATCAAATCACTGTCAACCCCCACCATGAAACTCACTTGCAGCTGGAAATACAGGGCAACAAACAGATGAACAATATAACTTCTGACAGTGCTAAGCGTCATACAAAAATAAATTAGGGTCATCCCAGCAGCTTGGGAGGCTGAGGCTGAGGTTGGAGGATCACAAGTTTTAAGGGAGCCTCAGCAACTTAGAGAGGCCCTAAGCAACTCAGCAAGACCCTGTCTCTAACTAAAATATAAAAAAAGTGTTGGGGCCGGGTGCAGTGGCACACACCTGTAATCCCAGCAACTCAGGAGGCTGAGGCAGGAGGACCTCGAGTTCAAAGCCAGCCTTAGCAACTTAGCGAGGCCCTAAGCAACTCAGTGAGACCCTGTCTCTAAATAAAATACAAAATAGGGCTGAGGATGTGGTCAGTGGCCAAGTGCCCCTGAGTTCAATCCCTGATTCAAAAAAAAACAAGGGTTGGGGATGTGACCCAGTAGTTACATGCCCCTGGGTTCAATCCCTGGTACCAAAAAATAAATAAATAAATAAATCAGGGAAGAGAGATAGAGGCTGATAGGAAGGGGAACCATGCTTTAGATATGGAGGCCTGGGAAATTGCCCTCAAAAGATGGTAGGCTAACAATGAGCCAAATCAGGAAGGGAGGTGGCAGGATGGCTTTCCATGCAGCTGGAATAGTATATATTAAAGAACCCCGAATTAAAAATAAGCTTAGTATATTCCTGAAACAGCTGACGTCCAAGGTAAGCAAGAGTGCCAGTCCTGGGGGGAAGACAGATACCATGGCCTAGAGTGAGGAAAGCTGCACCCCATACATTATGCGAAGTCATGAACAGGAAACAGAGTGTGTGCAGGGGTAAAGAGGAAGGGAAGTGACATAAGGTGATCACTCCAATTCTTTCTGGAATAAATGATCAGAAATGCTCAATTCAGGTGCAAATTCACATGATTATTCACTGTGGGGCCCTGAGTATATCTCCTCCCTCTCTGAGCCACTATCTAATTTATCTCAATTGCCTCCCACATTTTTCATATGACTAACAGACTACATACAGGGCAACTCACCAAAAACTGAAAATGGTTGCCTTACATACAGCAAAATTATCATCCTCCTCACTGAGGCCATCCCTAGTCTGTTAAAAGAGAAGTAAGGTAGTCCTCTATCACATTCACAGATTCACCCAACCACAGACCTGACAAACCAGGGATCAAAGATATTTTTGGAAAAAATTATTGCATTTATACTAAAGGTGCACAGACTTTTTTTTGTCCTTATTCCCTAAAACAATACAGTAGAACAATCACTGACATAGTAATAATATTGCATTAGGTATTACAAGTAACCTAGACATAATTTAAATATATGAGTAGATGTGTGCAGCTTCTATGCAAATTACTACACAATTTTGTATAAAGGATTTGAGCATATGCAGATTTGGGAATACTCAGGGGTTCCTGAAACCAAACACCCACAGATACAGAGAAGAGACTGTAATTTCGTTTTCTAGAAACAAAGAACATTTTATCTGTCTACTTCCTTTAACTCAGCACTCCCTATCCAGTATTAAAAGCATGTGTGTCTATGTGTCTTATAATTTCCTCTACTACAGATTCTTGCTCCAAATCTCATCTCTGCAGAACTGATCACTTCCTGTAACTGGCTCCTCTCCACTCTAAGAAGACCATCAGAGCAGCCACACCACTGAATTGCAACTGATTATTGTTTAAATGTCCATATTTGGTCGGGTACCTGTAAATCCAGCAACTCGGTAGGCTGAGACAGGAGGATCTCAAGTTAAGGCCAGCCTCGGCAATATAGCAAGGTCCTAAGCAACTTAAAAAGATCCTGTCTCAAAATAAAAAACAAGAAAGACTTGGATTGGGATGCAGCTCAGTGATTAAGCTCCCCTGGGTTCAATCCCTGGTAACAAAAAACAAAGAAAGAAAGAAAAGGAGGGCTGGCAATTGTTTACTCCTGCTCAGCACTTCAAGTTACTGGGATTTCAGGTGTGCACCACTGTGGCCAGACAGCGTTTTTTGGTTGTTGTTGTTTAACTGTACAATTTCAAGGACGTAAGACCAATAACCAGCTTTGATTCCTCATTCCCAATAACAGCTTTCTACCCCTAATAGTCTGAAGATTTGAATTTTATTAATTTTAGGAATATATTTTTTAAGTAGTTGAAAATTACTACCACATTTTGGGGAAGGTTCACTAATATTTCTTTCTACTCTTATCGTTAGAGGTTGGAAATGATAAATATTTTGAACCATGCCAGATCATAATAGACACACTGCAAAGAATGTGAACTGAACTCAAAAATTCCTTTGGCTGAGCCAATCTTTAAAAAGATCCCCTATGGGCTGAGGTGTGCCTGAGGAGAGCCCTTGCCTAGCAATAAGACAGGCCCTGGGTTTGATGCCTAGCACCACACACACAAAAAGATCCCCTAAAGACCCCTCCAAAGAAAGACAAAAAATAGTTTGTTTGTTTTTTTTACTAGAGGTGGATGACATGAGAAAATATCTTTGATTTGGGGGGGGGGGGAAGGTTACTATTAACATGGAAGCAAAGAATACTGAAGCACTTCAGGTATTTTCTAGTTTAGTACTTAAGACACTAAAGAAAATACGAATGTCTTATTCCTAGGTGACTTTTATATTTACATAGCTGGAAGGCCAGAATGCAGAAGTTGCTCACATTACACAAGTTAGCTCAAGTCAACTCCCTGAGAATGAAACTCAAGACAACAATGAAGCTCTAACTAAATGAGAACTTAGCCAAAATCTATAAAGAGGACCCAGAATAAGGTGCAGCAAACAAGTCGATAGGAAATGAAACATTGAGGAGAGACTACCAATAGAATCACCCATTTAAAGTGCATATCCAGTTGACTGATTCCTACCACCCTGGACCCATGAAACATGACATAAATGCACATCTGTCATCAGCCTATGCTCCACATCTTTGGGCACTTTTCTGCAGCCTGAGTAACTTCTACTTCTATAAGTTATTCCCCATTAGATTGAAACGCATCCTCCATCACCCTGCTTAGCAAACACTTTGCTTTAACATCCAACTTTGTCCCTGGTGTGGTAGCCCATAGGCTCACAGAGGGGCCGTTGAAAAGCAGAAGAGGCCCAGCTGAAGACACTGCGTAGCATGCAGTTCTGCCAAGGGACCAATTGCAACCTGCTTCATCAACTCCACATGCCTTCCAAAGAAACTACAGTAAACCTTTACCCTTTTTATCTCCTTCTTGCCCGAGACCACAAAAGTAATACCAGTTTCAAGCAGGAGAAGATGGCACACTCCTGTCAATGCCTGTGATTTGCAAGGAGACTTGTTCACAAAATCTCTTTGTATTACATCAAGGAGACGGTTTCAACTTTGAGGTTAAAACAAAGCAGCAATGTAGAAGAGCAGAGTCAGTTCACAGTAGTCACACCTATCACTGTTCATCTTTCCTTCCTTTTACTCAGAAAATATCTGAGCTCTAAATCTAACTTAGGGAATCTTAGAGTTCATGGCAGATACCCTAAGTGAATTGCTGAAAGGCACAAATGCCTCCACTTCCCAAAAGTCCCCGTCCTACCTCCTTCTCTGCTTCCCATGATGGAATCAATAAAAAGCAATACGTGGTGAAAAATGGTAAGATGTGTTGTTAAAAACTGCCCACCTTGTCCATTACCCTGAATATATGGAATGCTGGTTACAAGCAAAGTTAAACAGACTTGGTAGTTACCACTAAACAATCATGAGCCATGAGACACTGACCATGGCTTAAGCTGTGAGTTTCCTTTTCTTCCTTAATAAAACAGCAGTGATTCTTATGCAGGATATGGGGGTGAAATAAATTCAGGCACACGGCACAGGACCAGAATTGGATGAATGGTAGCCATTCACCTTCCCCTTCCTCACCCCATCTGCAAACCACTTCATCTTAACCAGATCTTTTTTCTAGACTCAAACAACTGACTGTCACCACGAACATTATAACATAGAAATGGATAGGGCAGTGGCACTAGAAAGAGAGAAATGTATCAAGACAGGACAAGGGTAGCCAGACAGAAGAGCAAATATATATATAAAATTTTAACTTGTTTTTTTCCCCAAGGCCCAGCACACAAGAGAATACAGGATAGGCAGTCCACAATGTACTTAGACCATGAAATGCAATACAAAAAATGGAACTAAAGGTTTAAAGCAGAGACTGAGGACAAATCTGTCCACAAATATCCAAACTTTAAGATCTATGGTGTGACCCCAAACCTTGGCATTAATTCATCTGAACTGGTGCTCTCTTCACTAGGAATATTTGACCAAAGGGCAGAAAGATTTTCTTTGGCTCAGTTTACCATGGAGCTGCAAGACTCTAAGCCACACGTCACCTGACCTTGATTAAACCCAGGACATTGATAAACCCAGATTTATTCATTTCTCCCACATTCCTCTATTTGGTTCTTTCATATTTTAAACTTCTTTTAATGACTTTCTATTGCATTCAGCAAATAAAGAATCCTCCTATTGATAATTAAACACCTGCTAATTCCTACAAAGGCATTCTAAGATTTAAAAATTTTTTAAAAAGTGAGGAGTCTAATGAATAAAACATCGCCTCTATTCCATAGGGCTTAGTTCAAATAAAGGAAAATGGGTCATTAAATAAAACCTGTCCATTCTGTAAGACTTGGTTGCTGCAGTCAATGACCAGATTTAACTAAGTAAGCTTTGAGGTAAAAGGTTATATAATTCCAATATTCATTACCCCAAGAATATTTTAAAAAGAAATTGGACTTGCAACATCTGTAGTCATCATGAAGAACAGAACACAGGTATGTCATTTTTTTAACTAATAACTAAGGTTTTTTTTTTAACTCTGTACTATAAAATTTCCAATATTTAAAGATAGAAGAGTCTTCACATACATACACACTGTCAACAATCGCCACATATGGCAAACCTTACTTTTGTACCCCAACCTCCTACCACTCCACTTCCTACACCAACTGAATCTTTTTATTTTTTATTTATTTATTTATTTATTTATTTTGGTACTGGGGATTGAACCCAGGGGTGCTTAAACACTGAGCTGCATCCCAAGCCCTTTTTTATTTTGTATTTTGAGACAGGGTGTCACTAAGTTGCTTAAGACCTGACTATGTTGCTGAGGTTGGCCTTGAATTTGCAATCCTCCTGTCTCAGTCTCCCAAACTACTGGGATTACACAATTGAATTATCTTAAAGCAGACTCTAGATATCAATTTTCACTTATAAGTGAATTATAAATAATTTACCATCTATGGAAAAGGAACTCTTTTTAAAAGAGAATTCCAACCCTGTTCTCTCATCTGTACCTAAAAACTAATAATTCCATAAAGCAGATAACATTCAAGTACCCAAATTTCCCCATTCAAAAAAAAAATTTTTTTTTTAACATTGATTTGTTCAAATCAGTACCCAAAGTCCACAAGTTGGATTTGACTGATTGGCCTCTTAATTCCTTTTAATCCAAAGGGTTTTCTTTGCTTCTTTAAACTCATAGATAAATTTCTTGAATAAATGGAGTAATCTGAAGTGTAGAATTCCCCTCATTCTGGATCTTTCTGATTCCATTTTGATCTGTATCATTTTACATTATGCTCCATCCCAAGCATGTGATCCAGAGGTTTGATCTGATTTGAGTTACCTTTTTCCCCCCAAAATACATCATAGGTAGTCACATGGCCATGGAAATGAAATTGGATAACAAAAGCAAAATGTCTTTAATGATTTGCCAAACAGCACTCTGCCCCCTCCCCCCTAACAGACTTGACTCCTGACATTGCTAGGAAGCTGAGAAAGGCCCACCTTTGGACTCCAACATTAGGATACACAGAGCAACAGTTCCAAGTCGTGACCTTACCTTACCGGTTGGGTTCATGACTGTGAGATGGTTACTAATTTGGTGGATGCAGAAAGAACTTACCCGAACACCATCTCTGCAGATCACATTTAAACATTCCCAATTCCTTGGCATACATGGGCTTTGAACATTAATACTCTAATTGAAAAAAGAAAACATTCGAGTCACTTACCTACCCATCCCACATTCTCCCAATATGGAAACTAACCCTTTCTATTGTGTATTAAATAAAAAATGGTATCCAGGCGATCAAATCCCTTTTTAATGGTACACCAGCAGGCAAATATAGATTTTCAAGCAATAAGCAATTTCTACTATCGCTGCTAAGGGTGGGGTGGGGGGACAGTCTTTCTTTTTTTGCTGTTGTCAGGATGGATGATTAGAGTAAAGAAAAATGCTTTTTTAGTTTTTAAAAAAAGCTTTATCAGGAAATAGGCCACCATAAAGTAATTTATCTATACAGCAATAAGGGATGTCATCAGTTTTACCTTACACTTGAATTGCACTCTTGATTCCTATTCCGCTGTATTTCAATTATTCCTTTTATTTGCAGACAAGCCCCTACAAATACAGAATGCTGCCTAAAAGTGATCTTAACAAACACACACACACACACACACACACACACACACACACACGCACAGAGTTGGGACAGGAATGCTATTATTTAATGCATAAGCCATCGTGCCACACTCAGGAGGTAGTGTTCTCAATGCCTGAAATATTTGCAAAGAAAAAGAAAGCAGCTGTAAGAACGTTAGGTTCCAAATTTAATGGGAGTTGAAGAATTCTGCCAACAGTGGAGTCTTCAGCATTTTTTAACATACACCCCCGGAATGTGACAGGAGCAAGTCCCACCTTAGTGAACTCACTGGAGGCTGAAATGTTCAGTAGTATTGTCAAATCTCCTGCAGAAGCCCATCTTGGGCACCCTGTACCATGATGCTCCAGGACACCACCAAGAGCACCTGCCACCAGGCAACATGAATGACTCTGATCACATTGATATTTTATGGAATACAGTCCTAAGCTTGAAACTTATCCAAATGAATACCCAAACCCTGGAGCATTACAAGAGCTGATAATCATCACCCTAAACTATAAAAGGCCTCTTTATAAGCCCTAAGATTCAAGAATCCAGAGAAGTAAATTAAAAGTCATTTACAAAACAGGGCATCTGTGAGAGCATTTTTCATGGACAAATATTCAATTCTCCCCCAATCCCTGGTAATGGGGATTGAACTCAAAGGCACCCTATCACTGAGCTACAATTCCCAGTCCTTTCAATTTTTTATTTTGAGGCAGAGTCTCACCCAAGTTGCTGAAGGTGATGTTCAACTTGGTGATCCTCCTGTGGTAGCCTCTGAAGTAGCTGGGATTACAGGTATTTGATTTATTTGTAAAGAGTTTCTATAATCAGCAATGGCATACGCCTGTAATTCCAGTGGCTCAGGAGGCTGAGGCAGGAGGACTGCAAGTTCAAAGCCAGCCTCAGCAACTTAGTGATGCCCTAAGCAACTTAGCAAGACTCTGTCTCTAAATAAAATTATTAAAAAGGGCTGGGGATGTGGCTAAGTGGTGAAGTGCTCCTGGGTTCAATTCCCAATACCAGAGAGCAAGAGATTAATTAATTCTATAATCAGAAAAAAAGTGAGAGACTGGTAATATTTTACGTAATTTATGGGTTCAACTGTGTCCTGAAAAAAGGTATGCTGGAGTTCTATGCTCTACCTAGGAACCTCAGGACATGGCCTCATTTGGAAATAAGCCTTTACCCAGGTAATCAAGTTAAAAGGAGGCCTTACAATGGACCCTATGCCAACATGACTGGCATCCTTGCAATTTGGACACATGACATGCAGAGAAAGGAGACAATGTGAAAAGAGAGAAAAGACAGTAATCTGTCTTTAATGAGCCATCTGTCATTCAAGAAGAAAGATCCAGAACACAGCCTTCCCTCCAAGTCCTCAAAATGAACCAACCCTACCAATACCCTGATCTTAGACTTCTAGTCTCCAGAACCCCGAGGCAATAAATGAACCGCTAAGCTTGTGGTACTTTGTTATAGCAACCCTAGCGAACTAATGCTTATCTCTATGCACTATGTGACAACAGTAATAGTAACTTAAAATGAAAAGTACCAGTTACTGGCTGTCAGTGCAGGGGCAGGCAGGATACATGTTGTCAATGAATCCTGAGAAATGATCCTGCAAGGTAAGAGCTATTATCCTCGGTTTCCAAATGGGAAATCTTGAGTTTTGGTATCAGGAGCTCCTGCTATCAGAGACCCATTGCAGGGGTTGCAATACTTAAGGATTGATTTCTTTCATATAACAAGAGGTCTAGAAGGAGGTGACTGCAAGTATGCAGCAGTGGGAAGATACCCCAATCTCTGCAATTCCTTTGGTCTTTCCCTCATGGTCCTAAAATGGGTGCTATAGCTCCAAGCTAGTACATATGCTTTACATCTGAAATGCAAAATGTGAAAAATCAAAAAGAACAAACTTCCTACCTAATATATCCCTTTTAAATAGCATTTCCAGAAGGCCCAAACAACAAGTTTTACAAGTAACTCATCAATTATCCCTCCTGGCAGGGGAGGTGGGAAATGCCATTCTTTTTATGGGTTCATTATCATCACAATAACAGATTCAATTCAGAAGGAAAAAGGAGGCAATGGCACCTGATTAAGCAAACCCAGCAAAGGCCCTGTTATGGTTTAGATATGAGGTGTCCCCCAAAAGTTCATGTGTGAGATAAGACAAGAAATTTTAGAGGTGAAACAATTAGATTAGGAGAGGTGTAAGCTAATCAATGAATTAATCCACTAATATGGACTAACAGTAGGCAGGCAGGGTGTGGCTAGAGGAAGTAGGTCACTGGGGCATGCTTTTGGGGTTTATATTTTGTCCTTGGGGAGCGGAAGCTCGCTCTCTCTCTCTCTCTTTCTCTCTCTCTCTGCTTCCTGGTGACCAAGTTCTGAGCGGCTTTCCTCGCCACACCCTTCTGCCAGAGGTTCTGCTTCACCTCAGGCTTAAAGTAATTAAGTTGGCCAACCATGGACTGAATTTCTGAAACTGTGAGCCAAAATAAACCTTCCTCCTCCAATTTCCTCTTTTTTTCCCCCCCAAATTCTTTTTTATATTTTTGTAGTTGTAGATGGACACAATACTTTTATTTATTTATTTTTTAATGTGGTGCTGAGGATTGAACCCAGTGCCTCACATGTGCTAGGCAAGTGCTCTACCACTGAGCCACAACCCCAGTCCCAATTGTTCTTAAAAAATATATATATACACATATATATATAAAACCTGATTTTACATATATATGTATATATATGTATATATGTGTATATGTGTGTGTGTGTGTGTGTGTGTGTGTATAGTGGTATATGGACATGATACCTTTATTTTATGTATTTATTTTTAATGTGGTGGTAAGAATCTAACCCAGTAACTCACAGGTGCAGTGGGGTAAGCACTCTAAGACTGAGCTACACCCCCAGCCCACCCAATTGTTCTTGAATGATCTTTTGGTCACAGTGGCACAAAACTGACTAAAATTGACCCAAAGTGTTAAAACCATGCTCCAGTTCATAGCTCTTTAGTGGGAAAGTAGGATGCAACCCCAAGTCTTAATCTCAAACACACACTTGGAATCTCTATGCCATACGACATCCCCAGAAAACCCAAAACCTATAAAGAGGGGTGGTCCTATGTGAAATAAGGTGGTAGAGTCTGCCTTCCCAAGAGCTTCTTCTGAGTTCAATGGCCTCTTCTTGGGGTTTCAAGGTAAACTGAGAACCTTTTGGCAATGAATCCAAACAAGTAGGAAAGCTAGCAGAGCCCTCTCCCATGCTCCAATCTTAAAAGAGAATTTTCCAAATAAACACTAGAGGCTGTATTTGGTGTTGGGCAGTGAAATTTGGGAATAGACTTGCCTGCCTGGTACTGTGCCCTCAGGAGTCTTGCTTACTCAAGGGATACTTACAAGCCTTAAATACCTGAAGCTTTTCACAGGTAAACCTTTACTTGGCTTCTACAAACAGCAACTGGAAGTTTTCTTTGTATCTTCTTTAATTGCTCCTTTCCAATTATAGAAGGTCTATGTTTACAGGCACCCACTCCAAAGCGCTGTCAATACTTTATCTCTGCTAATTAAGAGATTTTTCTTTCCCACTTTGAGATAGCATCACTTAGGAAGCAAATTCTCTAGCCTAATGCAAAGGTAAAGAAAACTAGGTGAAGCAATTAGTTATAGAACTGGCTCTACCTCCCAAACAAGTCACTTAATCCTCAGGGCTTAGATGAGGGGGCTCCAAGCACCTCTGGCACACACAGCTGATAAGCTACTCTATAACAAGCTCATAGGGAAAGAAAACCCAGCTGTAGTTAACTCCATGGTCCTTTTCCAACTTCTCCATGTTACAGCTCCCAATGTTCCACTCCTTTCCCCCGACCAAGGTGATGAGAAGCTTTCCCAAAGAGGGATCTGAGTATTAAGTGCTGTCCCTAAAAAGGTAACATGGTAGGGACCAAATCATTCCAACACCAGTTGTTCATCAGTCCCTACTGCACTAGCTCCTATATTTTCCAAGGTTTGATTATCCCATTCTTTTCCTTCACCCTGAGAAAAAGCCTGTAGTACTCTTCCAAAGCCAAGATGGTCAAAATCCACTCTACTGTTTGCAATCAAGAATTCTGTGGCATTGGCTTGATATGCATTTGAGACACATCCCTGATACTAACATGCACAGAGCAAAATTAGATTCTCCTTCAGCTTCAGGGGTCGATGTCTGGAATTCTAGAATGGACAAATAAGGACATTACTGCTTTTACGAAAAAGAGCAAAACAACAATATCTGTCTTACATTTAGGGTGCAAATGTGCTGGGTGCTGTGTCACATGCCTGTAATCCCAGTGGCTCAGGTGGCTGAGGCCCTAATTAACTCAGTGAGAACCTGTCTCCAAATAAAATACAAAATAGGGCTGGGGATGTGGCTCAGTAATTGAGAGCCCTTGAGTTCAATCTCTGGTACCAAAAAAGAAAAGAAAAGAGAAAAAGAGGTGCAAATGTGCCTTCCCAAAGGCGGCTTGGAGAAAAGGAAGTGACTGTGGCATTCAATCTAATACATTAAAAGGCAGCTACAAACTGGAAATGAGCAAAATATACTTTTTGCCTATTAAGGTAAGACCATTACAGATGAAGCCAGAAAACAAATTCTAAAGGACATGAAAAGTTTTATTTTGCTCCATTACAGGATTTACACTTATTTATATAATAAATCAGAGAAAAATATCTTCAGTTTCAAGACTAATTTACAAGATTCTTAAGTTCCTGTTATTTAGTTAAATGAGGACTATACCTGCAGTGTCTAAAATTCAGACAACATAATCTTTCCAATCAAAATGGGTGGCAGGTCCTAAAATACGTACTGCAATCTGTCACTTAAAAATAATAGCAAAAAAAAAAAATTTTTTTTTACCAAAAGTGATTGACATCAGAAAACTACAGAATGCACTAACTTCTGTTCAACACTAATTACAATTAGCAAAATCTCCTTCCTGAAATTCTTCCTGCTCCTCCTCTTCTCATTCAATTTCTGCAATACCTAAACAACAACTCTGATTCAACCCAAAGCCATACTCAAACAACAAAAATCCCTTTTCACCTGACAACTAAGAATTGGCAGTTTGGTTTTCCCACTCAGCCTGGTGTTGGGGAAGAGGCAAGACATGTGAACTATAATAGAAAGTTAAAATTTGGTTTCAACCTCCAAAAAACTTACTGAAGAATAGAAAAGGTAAAAGAATGCCAAAGTGAATGTCCAAGGCCCAGCATATATTGTCCTAGTTATCATTTGGGTATATAAGATGTTCTGAGGTTAAGTGAAGGCTTTAAAAAATATTTTGAAGCCAGGCACAGAGGTGTAGGCCTGTAATCCCACTTGCTTGGGAAGTTGAGGCAGGAGGATTGCCAAGTATGAGGCCAGCCTCAGCAACTTAGCAAGGCCCTAGGCAACGTAGTGAGATCCTGTCTCAAAATAGAAAATAAAAAGGACTATAGATGTGGCTCAATGGTTAAGCACTCCTGGGTTCAATTCCTGGTATCGAAAGAAAAGAAATACTTTGAAGACTTCCAGGAAGGACAAAACTGCCATAAGAATAATTATACCAAGATTAAATGGGCATTTACACAATGCCAAACCCTGTGCTGGGTATTTCACATTCACCCTACTTAATCCTACAGAAGCACCTGGATTCACATGGGTCACACATAAGGAAATGTGGAATCAGAGGGCTTCACCAGCTTGCCCACCAGGGTCACCTAAGCATTACAATTTGGACAATGGGAACAAATTCCAATATTCATTCATTGGCTTATTCAAAAACAGCAATCTCTACCTTTAAATCCAATACTTTTAACCCAAAACTCTGACCTCAGAGAAGAAATATATTTACTGTGCCCCAGTTTCCCTGTCACCAAAAAGAAGGAAAGTTTAAAAAGGAATGAAGGAGTAAGTAAGAAAGGGAGAGAGGAAGAAAACTACTGAGATGAATCAAGGAATAAAACTTCTTAGGCACAGCATCCAGGTAACACATGAGGGTGGGTGAGATTCAGTTGACTTTATTAACTTCTTTCTAGCCTACCCTTAACAGCTGGAAGAACAGCTTCAGAATCTCAACTATTAATCCACCCCTGTCTACACCTCCCACCACATAATCAAGAGTAAAGGTTCAGGATGAACTCACGTATTTCAACAAGATGCTATACTCTGATAGGAAGAGCAGCCCAGAATCCTCCCTCACCTGTCACTGTCACCTAAAGCAGTATTAACTAGTGTTAACTAGTGACTTATTTCCAGTATGAGCACCCAGGGGTACTTAAGAAAATTCACTGGGCCTGTGAGAACATGCCTACCCTGCACTCCAGTAAAACCTATTGAATTTTTATTCCAGACTTTGCGTTTTTTATGTTTTCTACTTTATATAAGATTTTAGTATAAGAACACATATACATTACTGATTTTTAAAAATGCGTATGTTTTATATATTAATATAATACATATATTTGGGGCCTAGGTCCAATTTCCTTACCAATAAGATAATGAAAGAGTAGTGAAGACCACTAATACACACTCCACTCATCAAAAGAGGTCATTTTTGTTAATTTTGCACATTTTTAAAAATATTTTTTAGTTGTAGATGGACACAATACCTTTATTTTATCAATTCATTTTTATGTGGTACTGAGGATCAAACTCAGTGTGGCACTCATGCTAGGTAGTGCTCTACCACTGAGCCACAACCCCAGCCCCTAATTTTGCACATCTTTGACAGCCAAACTAAATGACATCAATTTGGAATAACTTATTTGCATTGAAGGAAAAAAAATTATTTTTTAAACCCTCAAGTCTCATTTCAGTCTCTGCTCAAAGGTATTTGATTTCTAGCTGATTCTGGGTGTTAACAATGGCTGACCATTACAAATGTGTGGGCCCACCTCATTATGAGTTCATACTGCAACCAAATCCCATTTTCCCTCTGCAAATTCAATTCACATCAATAGCCCCATAGATCACTGGAGACTGCTGTTGGCTGCCTGATTTTGAAACATAAAATTTTTTTTTGAAAGATTACTGCCAACACATAATAGGCAAACTGCAATTTCAATTCCCTCTGCACGTGCTTGAAGGAGGTGGGTACAGGAGCTACAAAATGTAAACGAAGCCTGTTGTTATCAGCTGTTTATAAACCCCATGACATCCTCCTTCCTTATTCCTCCAGTCACAGAAGGCAGAAAGAAATATCCAAAGTGCCACCACTCAAGAAAGTCCTTTTATTATTCTACTCAACACTGGTTCCCTGAGTCTCTTAATTTTCTGAGCTGCGTATACAAAGTGTAATAAAATGAAGCAGTGGTGGCTGTACACAGCCAATCTTCATTAGGCAGAATTCAGTGTGAAGGATAACACAATTTTGGAGTGTTATTTACTAAGACATTTTCATAAGCACTTTTTCAAGAATCCAGCACTTAGGAGAACTAATATTTCAGGGACAAGATGTGCCCTAAAAAAAAGTTGACTTCTGCTGAGTGCAGAGGCACATGCCTGTAATCCCAGCAACTAAGGAGGCTGAGATAGGAGAATCAACCGGTCTCAGCAACTTAATGAGGCCCTAAGCAATTTAGTGAGACTCTCTTGAAATAAAAAGTAAAAAGGACAGGTGACGTGAGTCAGTGGTAAGAGCCCCTAAGTTAAATTCCCAGTATCTACCTTCAAACAAATAAATTTTTATTTATTTTTTCTTATTTTTAGTTGTAGATGGACACAATACCTTTATTTATTTTTAATATTTATTTTAGTTGTAGATGTATACAATACCTTTGCTTTATTTTTATATTTATTTTTATGTGGTGCTGAGGATCTAACCCCGTTCCTCACCCATGCTAGGCAAGCGCTCTACCACTGAGCTATAGCCCCAGCTCCTAAATAAAAAAAATTTTTAAGAGTGAACTTCCTAAGACAGGCATGGTAGCACACGCCTATAATCTGAGCAGCTCAGGAGGCTGAGGCAGGAGGATCACAAGTTCAAAGCCAGCCTCAGCAACTTAACAAAGCCCTAAGCAACTCATTGAGATCCTGTCTCTAATAAAATACAAAATAGGGCTGGGGGTTTGGCTCAGTAGTTAAGTGCCCTGGATTTCAATCCCCAGTACCCACCCCCCAAAAGTCAACTTCCTAGAGATCAAAGCAACCCATTTCCCCAGAGCCAACAAACCAATCCACTACTGGCTTGCTGTAACCTCTGGTTTGATCCAGGATACCACTTACACAGTTCAAGACTGACTCATGGCTCAGCTCTGAACTGCTTGCTGACTTCTTCCAGAAAATACTTCTTGTGGGGAGGGGAGCCGTACTACAAACTAAACACAGGACCTCGTGCCTGCTAGGTAAGCACTCCTATGCTTATGCTTATGAGGGTAAGCTATACCCTCAGCCAGAAAACTATTTCTTATCAACTCACATTTAATTTACTAGACAACCCACCAGTACTGTAATGAGAGGATACAGTAGGTTCATGGTGATTCCAAGCCCATTTTTACAGTGGAGACCACAGGAGGCTCTGCAGGCTCAGTGTTCAGTGCTCGGTTTTTCAACAGCTGCACTATTAATGTGTTGCAGTAGGTAATTCTTCCTGGGAGCCGGGGGCTGTCCTGTGCACTACAGGATGTTAGGTGGCATCTCAGGCATCCCAGGCCTCTAGCTACCAAATTCCAGTATGACCACCCCCTAATCCTGACGATAGAAAATGCTGCCAAGACAAACCTGAAATTCCAGTTGTGAACCACTGATCAAGTGGATTTACACACCATCAACAAGCAGAAACTGTTGATGTATATGATTTCTATACATGGAAAATTCCATACACAAATCCATTCCACACCCCAGGCAACACCTTTCCTTTCAAGAACAACACAGAACAAAGAGTTTGTCACCCAAACAGAAGCTAAAGCAAAATACTAACTGTGATCAACAAAAGGGGACTAATGGTCAAGTGGACTCTTTACCACTTAAAAAAACAGGCTGGGTACTGTGGCTCATGCCTGGAATTCCAGTGATTCAGGAGGCTGAAGCAGGGAGCTGGCAAGGTCAAGGCCAAACTAGGTAAGTTAGAGACACTATATCACAAAATAAAAAGGGCTGGGGATGTAGCTCAGTGGTAGAATGAGTTCAATCCCCAGTACGATCCCCAAAAGTTGTCAGTTTATATTACATTGGCTCAAAAACTCTCCAGAGAAGAACATCTGGACAAAATTTATCATGAATTTTCGATATTCATCAAGAGAAAGTCTCCAAAAAAGAAAAATTCAGTTGGTTTTTGGTTCTTTGTTTTTTTTGTGTTTTTTTTTTTATTTTTTTTTATTTTTTGGGGGGTGTGGGTACTGGGGATTGAACTCAGGGGCACTGGACCACTGAGCCACATCCCCAGCCCTATTTTGTATTTTATTTAGAGACAGGGTCTCACTGAGTTGCTTAAGGGCCTTGCTAAATTGCTGAGGCTGGCTTTGAACTCACAATCCTACTGCCTCAGCCTCCCGAGGTGCTGGGATTACAGGAATGCACCACCACACCTGGCAAAAGTTCAGTATTAAAGGTCAAGATTTCTTATTTGATCCGTTGTTAGGAAAATCTTAAGAGAACATTTTCAGAGCCAAACACCCTTAGTAGGAGGATATGCTGTGATGTTTAGTTCAGTGGAAATAAAGAGGTGAAAGATATTTTTCCCCCAGCAACTACTGCTGAACTTTTGCAAACCAATACTAAAAAAGACAATTTTTATTTAACAGTTTAAAAAAACCAGCTTCCAAAAGCTCAATTGCCATCTGCAATTATAATCAGTCCTAATTTAGAATACCCCGCCATGTTTTAGTCTTAATTAAAAATGGCATATCCTTACGAGGGAATACAAAGTGAATTCACAGTTCAGATGTTAGAAGGACATACACACACACTCCTAGGGCAAGAGTCTGGGCTTTATGACTTAACTATTTTACCAGTTTCTTAATGGGCATAACTCCAGCATAAACTTTATTTAACTTTTATATTTTAAATTAGAAAGGCATGTTGGATTCTATTAAGACAATTTGCCAAAAATACAAATGGATTTTTAAAGTCTGCCATCTTTCACACAGCACATGGTAATCCTGTATTCTAGCCACTATTATCTTTACTCTGTATAAAAGGCACAATGCTTCAGCATAATATTCCCACCAATGCAAAAATAGTTTTTCTACCACACTAAATAATCAGATTTACCAAGTACCACTTGGCCTCTTTGTAAGCTTAATAATTAGTTAGAATAATGTGTTCCTGCACATTTATAATGCGTCATAATTTTTATATTACAATTACTGTCTATGGTCTCCAGCACTCCTGGGCCTCTGCCTACACGGCAATAATGCAGACATTCTCCTAAGAACACCATTCGAACTCCTGCTGCTGCTCAAAGTCATTTAAAAATATGACAAATAAAAAGAGAACATAGAATGGAGGAATAAGAACCTCACAAGCACAATTTGAACTCACAGAATTGAAGTGTTTCATACCTATTATGTGGTGACTCCTTATAAAAATCCAACTTCTTCCAAAATTCTTCAGTATTAGATTCAGGTCCCCCACTGAAGCAGAGCCTCTGGCAAAGGAGGCAAGAGGTGGGCAAAAAGCTGTAAACAACAAACCTGCCTTCCCTATAAGCCTCTAAAATTAAGCCTTTCTCAGTTGGACAATTAGTTTTATATAGCTAATCGGGGAAAAAGAAATGAAAGCCATCTGGTTCTTTGAAGATGTGTATCTGATTAACACCATCTTCTTCTTGAAAGTAAACTTCCTATGTAGAAGAAAGCAGGAGAGAGCAAAAAAGAGAGCAAGCCCTTGGAATCACTTGCACACCCCAAGAAACCCACATGCAGATCAAGTCCCTGACTGTTTAATCCAGAAGACATATGCCATCAACCTAGTTGGACAGACCTCATTTGATTCCTAGCTCTACCACTTATGGAAGAGTTGGCTTCGGCAGACAACTTGACCTCTCTCTAGTAGATGGATATTTGGTCCCTGTGTCCAGGTCCTCTGCCAGGCACCTTTACAGCACCTCCCACACAGTGTACTACTCTGTCCCTTCTCTTGGGGCTTGCCATGTGACTTGGCAGTTTAATTCTGACATATTTTAAGAATATAGGATTGTTCCTGCAAATAGCCTCAGACACAAACCAGGATCCAAACACAAACCCATGCTTTCATCAGTTCTCTTCCTCCGTCCCATCAGTTTTATTTCCTTCTCACTGGGCCAAGATTTTTGTCTTCCACCATTAAGATCAAGAAGTCAACTACCAGTAGCTGTTTCTCCAATCTCCTTGGTTCAACACAGTGATGGTGGCAACAGCAGCAGCATCTCAGTCCCAATGTGGGTCAGGAGACCAGTATGGGCCAATCAACTGAAACCAGGGGCCAAAAGTCTTCAGGGTTGCCACATAAAGGTATGTGCTTTATATAGAACACAAAGGGGCAGGGTCAGCTAGGGGAAATGAAATCTAAACCCTTACCCTGCTCACCAAGCTGAGTATACCCTGGCATGGCATTGTTCTTCACCCAGAGAAGATTTTTTACTGCACAAAGGCATGCTCTGCCCAGAATGGATATCCAAATGGAGTGAAGAGGGCATCTGTACCCAGCAGGGAGAAGAACTTGGTGTGGAGTGTTGTTGTCTAGCAAACTTGAGGAAGGTGTCTGCACAGAGAAGTGGCCCAACACGTGGTGCAATGGACTGAATAAGTAAATATACTCAAGACCAATGAGAATCAACTTTTTCCCCTGCTGGAGAAAAGAGTTCCATATTGTTGGTTTAGATATGAGCTGTCTCCCAAAAGCTTATGTGTGAGACAATGCAAGAATGTTCTGAGGTAAAATGATTATATTATGAGAGGTATAACCTAAGCAGTGGATTAATTTAATTACTGGGTGGTAAGTGTAGGCAGGTGGGGTGTGGCTGGAGGAGGCAGATAACTGGGAACATGCCTCTGGGGTGTTTATTGTGTCCTCTGGTGAGTGGAGCTCTTTCCCTTCCTAGGCTGTCATGTCCTAAGCAGCCTTCCTCTGTCACACCCTTCAGCCATGATGTTTTGCCTCACCTTGGGCCTAGAGCTATGGAGTTGGCTGACCATGGACTGAAACTCTGAAACTGTGAGCCAGAATAAACTTTTCCTCCTCTATGTTGCTCTTGAGAGGTCTTATTGTCACAGCAGTGAAAAAAAGAACTAAAACACATATCTATAAAAACACATATCTATAAAAACACGTATCTATAAAAACACGTATCTATAAAAACACATATCTATAAAAACACGTATCTATAAAAACACATATCTATAAAAGGGAAAACTAAATTGAACCATGCAGCGTTTAACTATCAATCTAAACTTGTGACTTTTTTTTTTTTTTTTTTTGTACTGGGGATTGAACCCAGGGGCACTCCACCACTGAGCCACATCCCAGCCCTATTTTGTATTTTATTTAGAGACAGGGTCTCACTGAGTTGCTTAGGGCCTTGCTAAGTTGCTGAGGCTGGCTTTGAACTCAAGATCCTCCTGCCTCAGCCTCCCAAGTGCTGGGATTACAGGCGTGCACCACCACGCCAGGCCGTCAACCTGTGACTTTTAATACATAAAACAATAGGGAAAACAAACAGATGTGAGTGTGTATAGAGACATGTATATACATATTTATATATCACTAAATGATCTTGGAGCTGTAACTTCCCAAGAGTAATGAAGATACCTAATGCCTAGATATTGGCTACTAAGTACCATTCTTTTCTAAAAGAACCGGGAGCTCCTTGGCTCCTCAGGTCCTTGGCCAAAAAGTCAGGACTGGGTCCAGCAAAGTTCATGAACCCAGAACTTCTTGATCAAGAATCTAAGGAAATATTCAAATAATAATGGAGATATGTCTCAAAGGCCGCAGGAACCAACTGAAATGAATTCCCACTATCTAAATGTGGGGCAAACTAAGCACATTAAAATGATAACGAACTTTAAGTTCAAATATATGTAATAAATGAATAAACTGAAAGTTGGTGGAAAATGGCTTCAAAGTCCCTGCAAACAAAATATTTACTAAAAAGGGGAAAAGAAACTAACTGTATAACGGAGAAACCTGGTAGATGCTGACTTTATCAAGTGACCAAAGTTAACCGTTAAAAGCAGGTGGGGGAAAGCAAAACAAGGAAATGGGATGCAGCAGGAAGAAATGGAGCACCCCTTCTGTGGTATTTCTGCCTGACCCACAACCTAAACCTAATTACGAGGAAAGACACACAAACCAAAACCAAAGAGCAGCCTACCAAGTAACTAGCATGTTAGATTCAAAAGTGTCAACGTCACAAAGGTCAAGAAGAGCCTGAGAAACTGCTCCAGATCTGTAGAAGACTAATAAGTGACACAGGATTCTAAGTCATTTCTTGTTATTATTGGGATAGTCAAGGCAAATTTGAATGGGGTGTGGGGATTATACAACGTTATGGTTTGGATGTGAGTCGTCCCCAAAACCTCACATGTGAGACAATGCAAGAAGGTTCAGAGGAGAGATGATTAGGTTGTAATAGTCTTAGCCCAATCAGTTAATTAATCCCCTCACAGGGATTAACTGAATGGTACTGAACTGCTAGGGTGTAGCTGGAGGAGGTGGGAATTAGGACATGGCCACTGGGTACACATTTTGTATCTGGAGAGTGGAGTCTCTCTCTGCTTCCTGATCATCATGTGAGCCACCTCCCTCCACCACACTCTTCCACCATGATGTCCTGCCTGGCCTTGAGCCCCAAGGGATGGAGCCTGCTATCTATGGATTGAGACTTCTGAAACTGTGAGCCTCCAAATAAACTTTTCCTCCTCTAAAGTTGTGCTGGTCAGGTCATTTAGTCACAGCAGCAAAAAAGCTGACTAAAACAGACAGTAGTATGGTGTCAGCTAATTTCCCAATTTTGACTAATAGACTGTGATAATGTAGGAGTTTCTTTTTTGAAGGAAATACACATTCAAGTGTCCAGAGATGTTAGGACACCAGGTTGGCAATGAACCCAAGTGGTACAGGAGAAGATAATTCTTATACGCTGCTACTGTTATTTTTTTCACTTTTTTAGTACCAAGGATTGAACCCAGGAGCACTTAACCACTGAGTAACATCCCCAGTCCCTTTTTATTTTTTATTTTCAGACTGGATCTCGCTGAGTTGCTTAGGGCTTTGCTAAGTTGCTAAAGCTGGCTTTGAACTTGTTACACTCCTACCTCAGCCTCCCCAAACACTGGGATTATAGGCATGTGCCACAGTGCCTGTCTCATTCTTTTCTTTTCCTTTTTAACCTGAAATAGATAAAATGCAAGGTGTGTTTGGAAGTGGTAGGTTCTTTCAAAAGGTAGAAAGGGGAAGTCAATAAGAAAAGGGCACTTGAGCTGAGATGTGCCAGAAATGGAGCTGGCCTATAAAAACCCAAGGGGTAAAAATGATAATTACAATGGCTATTTTATAACAAATCAGTACCATCACCTTTGCAGTGCTCAGTAGTGAAAACAAAGCAATAACTTACATTCTTTCCATATATTAAGTCATTTATTCCTCAATACAAATTTAAAGAGGAATTATTATTATTAAAGTTGAATTATTATTACCCTCAAAGGTAAGAAAACTGAGACACAGAAGTTTTCAATAACCCACCCAAGGTCAGTTTGATTAGTAGCACAGCTTGGATTTGAACCATCCATTCTGGCTCCAGACTCTAAACCCAACTACCCAACCCATCAAGGCAACCCCAAGTCACTAACTGCAAAGAACTTTGAAGCAAGATGGAGCCAGGCCCATTGGAGCATCCCAGCTGCAGAGTCTAAAGCTAGTCAGTGAGCAGGAACAAATTAATGAAGAAGAAAGAAGTGGAGCCAGGTCCTTGACTCAGAGTTCAGATTTTTTTCACGTGTAATGGAAAGATGTTTCTGAATGCCGGGAAATACTTAAGGGGGCTGTGGTGAAGTTTTAACTACAAGAGGACAGTGTCCTACCAAGTCAGTTGTGGTAGAGATAAAGAGCTCTGGCCAGAGAGACCCTGATTTATTTTGGAGAAAAAGTCAACAGGACCTGGGTGATGATTCTGGAAAGTCATAACATGAGATAATCTTGTAGGTAAAACTGTAGTCCCAACCAATGAGACTCTGCAATACTGAGGGGTCACAGGATCTACTGCTGGTGGGTTTTGGTTCTGCCCATCTCATGATTCTTTCCCACCTAAAAAGCACAACTAGTATTTCAGTCAGCTTTTAGTTACTGTGAAAAACAACTTAAGTGGAGAAAAACTTCATTTGGGCTCACAGTTTTAGAGATTTTTGGTCCTTGGTCCAAAGGCCCACCTGGTTGCGGAATAATCATGGCAGAGGAAATCTGTTCACCTCGTGCAGGCTGCGAAACAGACAAAAGAAGGGACCACAGTTCCAATATTTCCTTCAAGAACACCCGCCCCCCTAATGAGCTAACTCCCTTCCACTGGGGTTCACTATCTCCCAAGAACACCATCAGGTGGGGCCCAAGCCTTCAACACAGGAGCTTTTGGGTGACATTTAAGATCCAAACCAGTCGCAGGCACAGTGGCACACACCTATAATCCCAGGGGCTTGGGAGGCTGAAGCAGGAAGATGGCAAGTTCGAAGCAACCTCGGCAAAAGCAAGGCACTAAGATATTCAGGGAGACCCTGTCTCTAAATAAAATCCAAAATAAGACTGAGGATGTGGCTCAGTGGTCAAGTGGTCCTGAGTTCAATCCCTGGTGTCCCCCTTCCCCAAAATGATCCAAACCATTAATAACTAGCAAGGAAACTACTCCTCCCCTTTCTATAGTGATGCCTTCAGTAACCCAATAATGGCTTGTGTTTTATCGAGACTACACAGTGTTCAATTCATGTAACTATTTTTCCCTTAATAGTAAACAATGTCCAGTTCATTCTGATTTCATAGCATTGCCTTCCTACAAAGAGAATCTCTCTCCCACAGATTAAGTCATTTGTTCTCCCTGAATCTCATCAGAGAATGTTCCCAGCACTGTAATTGGGAGGGATTTAAATAGATAACTTAACCTTGAGAGGATGTTCATTTGACTCAACACATTCTTCCAATCTAAGAAACACACAAATTCCCATTCACCTCAGCATGCCTGTCTTTAATTGTGACAGCAGTGCAGAGAAATTCATTTTCAAAGAGCTGATTGAGCCATGAGGGAATATTAATACCTAAATATTGAAGCAATCCTGATGCTTTGCTTAAAGGGAAGCTGGCTTTGCAAGATGAAAAGGTTCTAAAATGTCTCTGGTCTATGTCTTTAAAAAAAAAAAAATGTTTTTAGCATTTTTTTTATCTCTTTGCATTAAGTCAGAAAGTAAAGGCACAGTTTATTCACTAAAAAACAGAAAAAGCTCTTCACTTTCTATTGCCAGCAACTGCATTTTGCTAGGATGCTGCCAGGCTTTTGAGTGTCCTAGTCAGAAGGGTGTGATTTTCTTCATTTTTGAATATGGAGGAATAAATGTTCTTTCTACTTTTTGACAGTCTAAGTGGAAGCCACTCCGCAGTGCTGACTGTGGGCCTGTAGAAAGCATTTCCCATCTCATGTGAGCATGGACAGGGAGGAAAGGAGGGAGAGTACAGGACAAAGCCAACCTATTCTTCAGTCATCCTCTGGTTTATGGCAAAGGCCATTCCACCAAATGATTTCAAGTGGGAGAAAAATTAATTCCAAGAACCAGAGAATTCAGAACTAGAAAGAGTAATAAGATCCAGCCCACCACACACATGCTGCCCCAAGCTGATCTCATCAAATCCTCTCAAATGATTTATAACCTGGCAATCTATCTCTTTCCATTGATTATCCTGCTATTATGGGATATAACTGCTCTCTGCCCATTCCAAGAACTCTGAAGTGCTGCACTGAGAATACATTAACACACCTTTAATATAGAGAAGACAGGTGGGCATGAGAGGAGGGCTGGGGGGTTCCAAAGGAAGAATATAAGCAGAGGAATGAATGCACAAAGATGAAGTGCTTTTGGAGGCAGTGGGGAAGTTGACAGCTTTTCAGGGTTGCCATCAGGCAACCCATGCCCCTCAGCTACGGGGGCTCACAGTGTGAGCATTTGTAACTGGAAACGGGCCACATGATACTCTGCCCAGAACCACCTGGAACTGAACTGGGAAGAAGGGACGTGTTCACCTCACTTTGGGCAAATGCCGACCAACAAAACAGTTTCTCAACTTAATCAAACTGCAGAGTCCCTACAAATATCACAGAAAGATGCTTTACACCCAAGATAATCACCAGACAAGGTCTTTAAATGATAACCTCTCCGCTACACAGGTTCTAAGGTCACTTACCAAACCCTTCATGCAGAAGGTAACAAACTTCAACTTGCTGGTGCTTTTTGTATGATCCTTGAGTGAAGAATGGTTTTACTTTTTTTAAGTGGTTGAAAAAAATTAAAATCATGAAAAGTACATGAAATACAAATTTCAGAGTCCATAAATAAAGCTTTATTTGTACACAGCCAGGTCTGCTCACCGATGTATGTCTGTGGCTACATTTGTGCAGCAACCCACTGAGTAGGTGCAGTTAAAATGGACAGCCCACAAGGCCAAAAATGTCTACTCTCTGGCTCTTTGAAGAAAGTTTACCAACTTCTGCCTTAACTCACCCACAAATTTCAGGAAAACAACTCCAAATACGCAAAAGGCCCATTAGAAAAATGTAGTAACTAAGCAGGGAACAAAGGTACCTGCCTGTGGTCCCAGTTACCGAGGAGACTGAGGCAGGAGGATATGGCTTGTGCCCAGGAGTTGCTGGGAAAGAGTGAGACCCTGTCTCAAAAAAAGATAAGAGAAAAAGGAAGTTGCTTATAAGGGGAAAAGAAAGGATTTTTTTTTTTTAAGCCTAAAATAGGCTCTCATCTCAGAAAACTCTACCAGAAATATCAGCAAAAAAAATGGCATACCATCTAAAAATCCTCCAAAAAAGTTTTTGAATTCAGACTTGGTAGCCAAGACACTGGTTAGAAATAGAGCAGGAAAAAGAAGGGGAAAAAATGAAAAATGATGAGAAAGTCACAGCAGTGGTCATTTTACATATGTGATTCCATTTGATTTGTCCAGCAAGCTTCTGAGAAATGGGTATCCCCATTTCACAGATGAGGAGACCGAGCTCAAGAGAGATTAACAACATCCTCACAGGGTCACAGCATTCCATGATGTCTTCAGAGTCCAGGTACAGGTTTTACTGCTCTAAATTCACACCTTTTCTACTATAACATGATTACGATTGGTACTTGCAAACTTATACTGCTATTAACATTCAGAAAGAGAGAGGATGAGACAGCAGAAGAATAATGATAAGCAAATGAAAGGAAAAGCTGCACCTAGTTTTGAGAGGAATGGCTATCTGACAGAGAAATATTTGTCTCGCTAAATGCCACACGCTTTGGTGTTGAGCTCTTAAGTAACGTTTAGTTCCTGTACTTACTATCACCCAGAGGACAGCCAAATCCATCCTAGGAAAACACACTATATAATCTCTTTATCCATCTGCTATGAAGACTGCTGGCTACAGCCCAGTATCCTTGTCCCAAGGATGCTCCTTCCCCTAAGCTCATCCCCCAGAGCAAGTTTTTTATGTCCAGCAATAAATCACTTGTAATCTAAGACACAGTGACAATATATCTACCAAATGATTTGGGTCTTCCAAAATCTCTTAACGGAGAATGATGATAGTCAGAGTACAGCAGATTTTATTACCATTTTTTTGACTATGCCTAACAACAAACACACATAGATAGCACTTACAATATGCAAGGCACTATTCCAAGTACTTTAAATGTACTAATGCATTAAATTGTTAATTCTCATATCCTCAAAAGGTTGGTACCATAATTACTTTCGTGTCAAGATTAGGAAACTGAACTACAAAGAGAGTAAGCTAATTGCCAAGGTCCCATAGTCAATACATCCCATACCAAAGTTGGGATTCACACACAGAAGCATGGCTCCAGTATTCACACTCCATACTGTAAACCTCACCATCTCTTCACACTAGACACCAAGAAAAATATGTAAGTGTGCAAATCAGTAGTGCACAATTGAAACTTAGCAGTGCTAAGGTTGGGAAGAATAACCTCTAAAAATGATAGAAATGAGAAAACATTTTCTTAAAATGCAACTCTATTTTCTCATTTTTTTTAAAAAAAGGAAGAAACATCAGGAATGCATAGAAATGTGAGGTGTTTCAAGTTGATTTACTTTCATAAAGAACCAATGGTCAGGCAGGAATTGCTTTTTTTAACTTTTTTTTTTTTCAGTTGTGTATGGACACAATGCCTTTATTTTTATGTGGTACTGAGAATCGAACCCAGTGCCTTACACATGCTAGGCAACTGCTCTACCACTGAGCTACACCCCAGCCCCCAGAATTGCTTTTTTGATTTGTACTTTTCTAAGTACTGAAAACTTTTTGGATTATACTAACTATAATTCAGCCTCCCTTGAAGGCTGAGAGTTTCTTTCTATGATAAAGGTACATCCTGAAGAATAATTTTCATAAATGAAAAAGGTCACAGTTTAGTTGGTTTTCATCTTTATCTAACCCTTTGCAGAGACCCAAGTCCTTGAGATCACAGTCAGGCTGGCCAGGTCCTGAACCTCAGATGGTGAACACAAGGTGTCCCTGATGGTCCTCACCCTGAGCCCCCACAGCAGATAAAACTGATCATATTCCTCTTCCCCACCAAGCCCAGAAGGGTGGCTTTCTTCTCAAGAGAAGGATGAAATATTACCTTGGATCATCTTCCAAAGGGCCACCAGCAAGGGATCAGCATAAAGATACAAGTAAATATACTAGCCCAGCACACTGGCACATGCCTACAATCCCAGCAGCTCAGGAGGCTAAGGTAGGAGGATTGCAAGTTCACAGCCAGTCTCAGTAACTTAGTGAGGCCCTAAGTAACTTAGCACAGCCTCGTCTCAAAATAAAAAATAAAAAGGGCTGGAGTTGAGGCTCAGTGGTTAAGAGCCCCTGAGTTCAATTCCTGATACCAATAAAAAGGAAAAAAGGACTGGGAATGTGGCTCAGTAGTTAAGTGCCCATGGTACCAAAAAAGAAAGAAAGGAAACAAAGGAGAGGAAAGAAGGAAGGAACAGGGAGAGAGGGAGAGAGAGGGAGAGGGAGAGGGAGAGAGAGGGAGAGAGAGAGAGAGAAAATAAAAATCCTTCCACCATCTAGCCCCAAATTACTGATGGCCCAGCCCAGCATCAAGACAGGCATTCTTTATCAATAAATGTGTCTGAGGTCAAGGAGTAGACTGGAGCCTCTCCCCAAGTCTGCTGCTCAGGCCATCTCCCGCTGTCTTCAACAAAAAAGAAGGGCAATAAAGAATTTATTTCCCACAAATAGAAGTCCAAACGAAGGGGAGGTTTCAGAGCCAGCTGATTCAGCAGCTCAACAAGAGTTCAGGTTCTTCACTTCCCTTCCAGGATGGGCTTCATCAACTCTGATTTCATCCTCATTCCCTCAGCAGCAGCAAAGTGGCTGGAGCAGCTGCAGGCAGCACATCCCAACAGCCACCTGAGCAAACAGAGACCACCAGAATTCAAGGAAAGATGATGTTATCCCTGGGACAGCCCAATAGCACACCTTTCCATTTCATTGGACAGAGTCAGATCACATGATCAGTCCTGAACCAATCTTGAATAATAAGGGATGTTAACCAAAAAACCCAACCCAGAGATGGGGTTTGGCTCCTCCCTAGCTAAAGGGCTCCACAAGGAAAGTGGGCACCTATGCAAACCTGAGCCTCTAGTTGGATACAGTGGCACACACCTGTGAACCCAGCTACTCGAGAAGCTGAGGCAGGTGGATTACAAGTTGTAAGGCCAGGCTGGATAACTTCGTGAGACCCTGCCTACCTCAAAAGGGTTGGGAATGTTGCTCAGTGGTAGAGGACCCCTGGGTTCAATTGCCAGTACCAAAAACAACTCAGACTGTATTAGGAAAAAGGAAGACAGAATAGATATTGCTACAAGATCAAACAGCATCTCCCCAAAACCTTCTGACCTGGGCAAGATGCAGTCCAGAGACCAAAATTGGTTACCCCTAGGACAAGTCTAATCCAAAGACAATTATTTCAGGCTTTGTGATATAATAAAAACTTAATTCGTTAGCAAAATTTAAAAACTAATCATAATTAGGTGAAATTTCAGATCTGTAGATTCTACAAAAATACTAGAATGAACAAACAACACACACTCAAATATCACAGAGCAATAACCAGCCTAAGCCTGACCAAGCTCACCTTTCGGGAGAGGCAAGTTATGTCCAGTTCTACAGAGTCTGATCACTCCCTGCTACCTCACTCCTTGTCTTTAGCCTCCGGAACACAATGGAATTTATTTGAGTAGGCAATCCCTAGCATTAGTGACCACGGAGACCTGCTGGAGAAAGTGGGCCCTCAAACAGAGAAAACCCAGTAGCTAGAACTCCCATCTCTAGGCCTCCTCCCAGACAATTTACTTCCAAGGAGAGGCAGGAGGGCAGACTCAGGTTAATAATTGAATTCCTAGCCACATTCTGGCATCTTTACTCAAGACCTCCTTCAAACCCCCCCACTCCCTCCCCCCAAAAAATCAGAAAACACACACACACACACACACACACACACGTGTAAAGTCTGTGGATGGCCTTACTGTGGGAAAGGAATCCAATGAAATGACAGCAGCATAGAGATGTGGCTCAGATCGACTTTAGCATTTGATTCATCTCGCTAGCATTTGGCTCCAGGCATTCCAGATTTAACAAATCCAAAAGAACATAGTTTAATCTGACTTCTGAAGTCCTGTAGCATTTTCTCAGGACATATTCAAACGTATTTAAAGGATGCCCATGTCAAGAAGACAGAGGACTTATACCAAATCAAAACCTAGCAGGGATGGCCACTTAACCCCCAGCTTTTAATTCACAGGTGGCTATCCACACCATTTCTGTCTCAACCAGCTATAGGGTGGAGAACAGGACACATCCAGTTCTAGACCGCTAGAACTATGTCAAGTCCATGTGTAGTATGTGCCGATGACCCCAGGTTTCAAGGTGGGCATCTTTTTTTTTGCTGTTGTTCTAGGGATTAAACCCAGGGGTGCTTAACTACTGAGCCACATCCCCAGCCCTTTCTATATTTTATTTTGAGAATGTTTCACAAAGTTGCTTAGGGCCTCACTAAATCACTGAAGCTGGCTTTGAACTTATGATCATACTGCTTCAGCCTCCCAAGCCACTGGGGTAACAGGCATTTACCACCATGCCCAGCAGTACCTGTCATTTTTTATTGGTACATATTAATAATACGGAATCATGGGTTTCATTGTGGAACATTCATATATGCATATAGCATCATTTAATCAATTTTACTCCCCAATACCTCCCCCTACCCTCTCTTCCTCTCTCCTCTGCTCCATTCCTTTCCCCTGGTGGTCTCCCTTCTACTTTAATGACATCCATTTATTTTTTCCTTCTAGCTTCCACAAGAAAGAAAACACACAACACTTGACCTTCTGAGTTTGGCTTATTCCACTTACTGATCTCCAGTAGCATCCATTTTTCTGCAAATAACTTCATTCTTCGTGGCTGAATCAAACTCTACTGCAAACATATACCACCTTGTCTTTATCCATTCATCTGTTGACAGACACTCAGGTTGATCCTATAACTTGGCTACTGAGAACGGTGCTGTGATAAACATGGGTGTGCATGTCTCTCTAAAGTGGCATCTGTCATTTTCACATGCTACAGGATTCTGCCCTCTTGGCAAAGACTTCTCTTTCCAAAGAAAATGCCACTTGTTACTTGGCAAAAGAAATTGTATACACCAGACATACTAAGGGTTGCCAGCAACCAGGAAAATGGCAGAGACAGACAGGGGACCAGATGCCCTTCTAAGGGCATGTAGCTGTGGCAGACTGTTAAGTTTTCTAGTACTAACACTGGAACCGGTAATATTTATTTTCAAGGCACAAGTCATCCCCTAACAGCCTCAGCACATTGACAAGGGTTTTTTCAATACTTATTAACAGAATAAGAAAATAAATGTGTAGCTAATCCTCCACCAAGGAGAAAGATCAGGAATGGAAGATGCCAGGTTATCAAATGTGAGATTTGCTCAAGGTCAGTGTGGTAAGATCCAATAAGGAGGTTCTGTGGGTCAGTAGAGATCTGAGGCCCCACCTATACTGCCCTAAACCAGCTCCATGATCCTGGCCAGGAGCAAAATTCACTTATAACACACACAGAACAACTCAAAAAGTTGTCATGAGGACTAAATTAGGCAATATATTTCAGGGCACTCAACTTGGTGCCTGAATGTATGAGGATTTTATTTAAAGGCAGGCTGCATGTGATGGTACACGCCTGTAATCCCAGGAACTCAGGAGGCTGAGGCAGGAGAATTGCCAAGTTCAAGGCCGGAATCAGCAATTTAACAAAACCCTATCTCAAATTAAAATATAAAAGTGCTGGGGATATAACTCCTTGGTAGAGCACCCCTAGGTTCAATAAAACAAAATAAAATAAAAAAAGAATACCAAAAAATAAAAGAAAAAAAAAAGAAAACCAAAACACCAAAATGACAAGGTATCATTAAATGTGAAGGACGAAAGAGATATGCAGTAGCAAACCATTAAACAGCATCTCTATACACACACACACACACACACACACACACACACACACGTCACAGCCTCCAGAGTACAGATGATAGAAAAATGTAGTGAAATAATTAGAAAGTGATGAGTTTGGGGATATTCATTACTTCTTAAATATAATTTAATTGTAAGTTTACATAATTCTGTGTTTTAAAAGACTGCATTTAATAACCAGCTCCCAACATTCCTGAATATGCAATAATCAGTTCTCACTGAGACAGGAATTTAGGGATACAGAAAAAGAAAGATACTTTGAGTCTCAAAACGGAGGAGCCTGGGAAGCCTTGTAATGCAGGAAACACCCATGAAACTTTGAAATGCAAAATAGGCAAGTCATGAGCAGCCCAGTCCCTGTCCTTAGCCCAAATCCTTAGCAGGTGTCCTGGCAAGCAAAAAGAAACATGATTTAGGCAATATCCAACAAAGGGAAAACGAGCTGAAATTATGTAACTCCACCTCTAGTCTAGTCACTAGCTACTGTCCCTCTGTAAATATTAACACCCTAGACAAAAAGGCTGCTGTCTCTTCCTCTGGATATGACCAGCATCCTCCTTTGAACATGTATCTGCTTTCTAAATAAACCTGTGCCTCTGACTAGTGTGTATTAAAATTTTTTTCATCACATATGCCAAAGACCCCACTGGTCCTGAGTCCAGGTCTCTTCGGTGACCTCATTAACCAGCAGAAGCAGTGTCCCCATCAAGGGGGTGAAAAGCAGAAAAGAAAGAGTTACAATATAAATCCCCCATCCTCCCAGGTCTAAACTACACCAGGTCCTGGGAACATGGTCTTCAAAACAAAGCCCCTCTGCAGAAGAGGGTCACACTGGCTGTCAGTCACATAGTAATAGACAGTGTTTGGTTAATTAAGCAGGTTTTACTGCAGCTAAAACCCTAGGCCTATCTTCTCCCTGATCCCATAAAACATTCCTGGCAGTTCGGTTTTTAACCAATACAGGAGTAATTTGAAATCAATTTCCGCTCTCCTTGATGAACAATGGACTATTTAGTGTGACCCACAGAGAAAATTAGAGGCCTGCTTACGTAAGGCAGCAACAGGAGCCCCAGCTGCAGCACAGCTGGATGCTCCACTGGTAACACCAGGCAGAAGCCAGGCTTATTCCCCAGGGACTGATGGGGACTGTGTTAGCACTACTGCCTTGGGTATTTGACCCTCTTGCTAATCACATAGGGAAAGGGGAGGGGAAGACTCCATCACTCTTGGTCAATCCACACATGTACAATGAGCAAGGACTCTGAGCCAGGCACGCTGAAGACCATGTGAGCAAGAGAGACAGCCCCGATCCTCCTAACATGCAAGGACTGGCAAAAGGCTAGAGAGCTAGAACAGAAGCCCTAGAAGGCTCCCATTAATACAGTTACAGACACTTCTGTCCCATTAGCCAGCTGCATCAAGCACAAAGCCACCCACCGGCTACAATTCTGCCACTGTTTCCTAGCACCTGTCCTGGAAAACTTAACTTCAGCCTGGGCTGTGACACTACCCGCTCTTGCAGGATCCAAATGAGAGCATGCATGAGAGGGAATTGGCTGTTCTCTCTGCTCCCAGATTCTACAGGCTTAACTTTCCTCCATACTTTTGCCAAATTTCAACTTTTTCCAATGAGGCTTAATTAAAATAGGTGACAACCTACCCAACTCTCTACCTCCAGCAACTCCCAAATTCTCTTAATCCTTCCCTCCTGTTTTCTGACACTTACTACCCTCCCCAACTAAAACACGAAGCTCCACAAGAACAGGTATTATTTATTGGTTTAGTCGTTTTTATCAATGACCTAAAAATGTCTATGGCACATAGGAGGCACTCGATGGATGGATAAATAGATGAAGGATAGGAACTCTTGTGAAGGAGATTGTATGTCATTGATCGTCAAATCTCCACCATCTTACACAAATTACATTCAACTTTTGCTGAATAAAGAATATACCATGAGGGCTGGGGATATAGATCAGTTGGTAGAGTGCTTGCCTCACAAGCACAAGGCCCTGGGTTCAATCCCCAGCACCGCAAAAAAAAAAAAAAAAAAAAAAAAAAAAAAAAAATATAC
>JAJEJO010004135.1:246004-268514 GCA_020662805.1 Glaucomys volans
AAAAAAAAAAAAAAAAAAAAAAAAAAAAAAAAAAAGAATATACCATGAACATTGATTTGAGCCTGTAAATAACCTGTGACAACCCAAAGTGTATACTAAAATATCTTTACTTATTCCAATTTTCCCTTAGGTATTAAAATGCTTATCCCAGGCAAGACTGTAGCTTAGTGGTAGAGTACTTGCCTAGCATTTATGAATCTCTGAGTTCAACCTTTGGTATTCCAAAAAAAAAAAAAATTAGCCAGGCATGGTGCAGCACACTTGTAATCCCAGCAACTCAGGAGGCTGAGGTAGGAAAATCAAAAGTTCAGGCCAGTCTCAGGAACTTAGTGAGACCCTATCTCAAAATAAAAGGTGCTGGGGCTTGTAGCTCAGTGGTAAAGTGCCCCTGGGTTCAATCCCTAGTACCAAAACATTAACAAAAAATTAAAATATAAAAATCACACCAAAAATAAAACACTCATCACACACAAAGGCAAACAAGCTCAATATTTCTTTAAGTCTTCCCCAACTATGTTCTGGATGAGTTAGCTCACTAGCTTGCCAAGGAAAGATGAGGGAGAGGAATAGGTTGAGCAGAAGTCTCTACTCTAAGTTCATCAATGAAGCACTTTTATAAAATCTGTTTTTTATATTGACATATCAAGTATCATTTTATTTGCAAAACACATTCCACTGCTAAAAACTGTCTTAAAAACAACCAACTTGAAGACATTTTAAAACAAAACAAAAACATATCATCACCAAACTCTGGTAAAGCCAGAATACAAGGTTTCAGAGTCAAAATGACCCTTGATGAATCCCTTGAATCGCCCAAACCAAATATCTCTTTTGTGTAATTACTGAGAATAAGTCTGACATCGCAGGTTAAATCTGTAGGTTACTTGATTGGAGTCACTCTTACTGGACATTTTTAGAGACACAAAACTAGTTATATTTCTATCCACCATGGGATTTGTCCCCAAAACTCCCAACAATCTAACTCCCATTGTTTAATCTCAGTGAGCGCCTCAAAATTTGTCCTTAATTGCAAACAGGGCAAAGGCAAATGAAATGAGTTAAGATGAGATCATTAGGGAGGTCCTTAATCCAATAATGACTGGTGTCCTTAGAGAATGGGGAAATCTGGAGTGGTACTTCCATAAACCAATGACTGCCAGCAAAGCCCCAGAAGCTAAAGGAGAGGCATGGACCAGACCCCTTCATAGCCTCCAAAGGAACCAACCCTGCCCAACCTTGACCTCAGACTTCCAGCCTCCAGAACTATGAAACGATCAATTTCCATTATCTAAACCACACATGCTGTATTTTGTGAAAGGGTCCCTAATACACCCCATGAACTCACACTTTCTTCTGCAGCTTGGCTCTACCATGGCTGTCAAACCCAAGTTCTAGGGCACTGATCTTGTCTAAAAGGACCTAAACTTAACCAGATGACTGAGTTTCATGAGTGTGTTTTACTTCCCTCTTTGATCAAGAAATGAGCCCAAAAAATAATCCTTCCCTCTTTGATCAAGAAATGAGCCCAAAAAATAAGAAGACAGGGAGGGGACAGAAAAGGACAGCCAACCTCACACCCTAGTCCACATGTAAGAGGAGTCTCAGGGCTGGTGTGTGGCTCAGTGGTAGAGCACTTGCCTAGCATGTGTGAGGCACTGGGTTCGATCCTCAGCACTGCATATAAACAAATGAATAAAATAAAGGTCTATCAGCATCTAAAAAATATTTTTTAAAAGAGAGAAGGAGTCTCCAAGATAAAAAGAGAAACTAGCTGCACTGTCTTAGTCAGGCAAAGGTCATTCTCCATTTCTCTACTTTGTTGAACCACTCCTTTTCTTCCCTCAGTGAATAAAAACACCCAAGGGGAAACGCGAACCCATTCATCAACATTCCTAGCCAGACGGTGAGCAGCTTAATGGCTTTATCGATTCCTTGTTTTACTCTACATTATGTGTTACATTGGCTCAAGAAGTCCATACAAGAAGAATCGAGATGGTGTTGGCGAAAAGGCATTATTTCATTTTAAGCTTGTTACCATTGAGATGAGTCCACCCTGAACAAAAAGAGTGGAGTTTCAAAACAAGCATGTGCAGAAGCTCTATTCACTCAGTGACGGTGGCTCCTTCCCATGGCCAATGCCACTTGTTTTCAAAGCCATTATCTTTGGTTGGTAAAGAAAAACAAACTGTGGCAACAAACTGTGCCCGTTAAGTGGATTTTCCATGCCAGAACAATGTTTTGTTTTGTTTTATGCTCCGTGATAATGGCCACGGGTGCTTTAAGAGGATAAATTTCATATTAGTGAAATGACCCTAATTACTAACATAGACCACTCCATCTATTAATTTTCATGTAAATATCAATAGGAAGCAAAAATAAAGTCATTAAATGGTTCACAAAAATCTATTCAAATTCAGAATCTTCAACATCCTTTCAAATTATTTAATAGATTAAATGAAACATGACACGAACAAACGACGTAAGATGTTAAAACAAATTGATTACTTTTAGGACAACGACCGGACACAGAATTGTACATAGTACAAAGATTAAACCACACCCTTGGTTAGGAAAGGTAGAGCATGCCTGTAATCTCAGCAGCTGGGGAGGCTGAAGCAAGAGGATCACAAGTTCAAGGCCAGCCTCGGCAACTTAGTGAGGCCCTCAGCAACTTAGTGAGACCCTGCCTCAAAACAAAAAATAAAAAGGGCTTGGGGACTTGGCTCAGTAGTTAAGTGCCTCTGCATTCAATCCCTGGTACCAATAATAATGATAATAATAATAACAACAACAATATCATTAGACCCTTTAACAAATAACTTGGCTACCCTAGACAATGTGGGCCGCTGGTATTCTCTTAAGCTAACAGACCAGGGAAAGCTAAATGTGACATTAAACATTCTACATCATGTATTTCAATAGTGTATGCATTGCTATGGTTTGAAAGAATCCCCCACATTTCATGGGTTGGAAACTGGAGCCACAATGATAAATGAGTCCTAAGGGAGATGTGTGAGACATGGGGGTACTGCTCTCATGAATGAATCACTGCATCCTGGAGAGGTTCACGACGGCAGGAGTGGGTTCCTTACAAAAGGAAAAGTCCAGAAAATTGAAAGAGGAATGGGCCCAGAGGGAGAAGGGGGAGGAAAAGGGAAAATCCTAGGGAATGATATTGGTCAGATTGTGTTCTTATATTGTGTGCATGTACAAATACGTTACAAATCTCACCATTATGTACAAATATAATGCATCAATAAAAAACATGGAATAAATAAATAAATAAATAAGTAAATATAAATAAATAAAAGGAGTTCAGTCCCGTGAGATTGTGCGTGCTTACTTACTTATTCAATCCCCCTCTATATCTCTGCCTTTCAACCATGGGAGGCTGCAGTGAGAAGGCCCATGCCAGATGCCAGCTCAGTAGTTAAGCACCCTGAGTTCAATCTCTGCCCCCTTCCCAAAAAGGAAAAAGGGATTCTGTGTTTGAAAAAAAAAAAAAAAAGTTTGGAAACTACTGGTGATATCTGGACTTTTTTTTTTCCAAAATAATCCTGTTACTTGTAAAAAAGATATGTATGTATACATTAACTCACTCACATAAGGAATGTGAAAATAATGTCAAATTCCACTCAATGTTAAGATAAATGTGCACATCCACTGTCTTTATACACAGCAAAACAAGCTGGAACTGATATTAGAGGGTTCAAGAATACAGGTGACAACATATAAATTTTTACATTAACCTATGCATTTCAAATCTTGGCAGGCTGATATACATATATCAGCAATTACAACACAGGCTGTATTGATGGGTTCAATACCCAGCACCCAGCCCTCAAAAAAGAAAGAAAAGCAACTGACAGAATATTCTCTGCCCTATAATAATTTTTGGATATCACTGAAAACTGACTTAAAACACATTTTCCATTTCCAAAACCAGTCACAAGTTGAGATGATTCATATTTGGTTTCAAAATTAGTTGTCCTCTGCCTAAAAAGATTTTTGCTGAAGGTGGGCTGTATATACACTAAATGAAAGACAGACAGTTTCCTTTTCAAAAATATTTTCAACTTTCCCAGGTCTTGTGAAAGTATACAGTGGTGCTAACCTTCCATCAGATGCTGCCTCAAATTTCAATACGAGTGTAAACAGAAGCAAAAAAAGAAATATAACATATAAATTATCTATACTTTAAATCTCAGGTGAACATTAGCTAGACTTCTTGCCTATTATATAAACCAGTTATAATTGATAAAGACTCTAAAACTCAAGTTCAGCTGTATATGTAAATCTCAGTCCCATCCAGAACTTGACAGTCGCTATGTGAATATAAATATATAAAAATACATTTATATATAAACATATGTTTATATTCATATACATACTTATTACATATATGTAAGTATACAGGTGCACATATGCATATAGGTAGATTCATGTATTATGTATTTGTGCATAATCAGTGTTCCAGCTACCAGGTTAGGAGTATGATGTGATTTCATTTAGTAGCAGCATCAAGGCCTAAGATCAAACCACTGAACTATCAAAATGAAAATCTGTACTTCCCCCTCAGAGCTGCAGGAAATGCCTGCTTTGCCCAACTTGTGACGTCTAGTCTTTGAAACTTTAACACTGCTACCAGTCACATACCTTGCAGAACACACAAACTTTGATATATTCCTGACAGTAAGAAAAAAAAAAAAAAAACATAAATTTCAGTCCCCATGGTTTTACTTAGTTGGCTTCTTTGAGTGGCAGACGACACTTTAAGTGTTAATATGATTGGGCTGCTCCTACCATCCATTTAGCATGGAAACAAATGGTCCATCAACAAACACAGAGGGCAAAGCTTCTACCTTCAGGGTGCAAAGGAAACACCCCCATGTCGTTCAGTTCTGTCCAGGGAGATGGGGTAATGACTGCTGCTGTCTGTATGCAGACCTGAGCAGCATGTCCAGATGGAAACTGAAAAATGTAGACCATCATCTGTGTATTTTGACTACACAACAACATCTGTAAGCAAACAGATCAGCTTTCTCATGTTTCATTTGGATTAAGAAAAGGGCCTTCATTTTCCCACAATAACAACTACCAAAAAAAAAAAAAAAAGTGCACTAATTGTAACAATTCCCTGTGGATTTCAGACCTTGGCTCTGCTTAGATCGGGCCAATTTTGTTGCAACATCTTGTTTCTTCCTGTAAACTATTTCCCTGAACACAGTGTGCAGATTTCCCTGTCATGCTTTATTGATAAGAGTCAACTTGAAAGCAGGCTGCCAGATTATTAGCATAGTGTAAATTAGGAGCATGCAAACTGCTGATGGATGTCCATGCCACCAGTATAACCACCCCAACAGCAGATCTGAGGCTCAAACCAAGAACCTGGCACAAAGTAGATACTTAATAAATAACTGCCAAGCTTAAACTTTAATTCCAGGTGCGCTTCAACAGAATTAATTGATTTGGATGGTGTGGGGTGGGGGTGGGGATACACTCATTCAGCCTCTGAAGTTGCTCTTGCCCTCTAAATAAACAGCATTTGAAATCACTGCTTCTTTCTACTGGGACTCCCAGGGTGGGACAGCCACAACAAAGGCCTGACCTATTTTCCTTGAGACTACATCGGCCACCAATTCAATTCACACTTGGAGGGCTCAGAATGAAGACATGCCCATGGAACTAACAAACTACAGCTGCACCCTGCCCAGGCCAAAACACAGGGTGTCCAGGTTGTTATCTATCTACTTGGCATTCTGCTTTTTCATCCTCTTGCTGTTTGTTTGGTTTTGTTTTTTGGTACTGGGGATTAAACCCAGGGGTACATAACCACTGAGCCACATCCCCAGCCCTTTTTATATTTTATTTTGAAACAGAATCTCCCCAAGCTGCTTAGGGTCTCATTAAACTGCTGAGGCTGTCTTTGAACACTCGATCTCCTGCCTCAGCCTCCAGAGCTGCTGGGATTACAGGTATGCACAACTGTGCCTGGCTCTCTCGCTGTATTTAAAACCATCTTGGTCCATGACATTCTGATTTGTTCATTCTGGCTTCCAAATACTTGTTCATTTCATCACTCAGAAACAGGTTGGGTACTCAATTAAGAAACATGCTTAGTACATAGTTTAGATTCTGCTTTCAAAATCACATTTAAAAAAAGGAATTCTAACAATCAATACACATTCATTACATGCCACAGTGATCACCCTGAGATGTGTTTTATTTTTTTAAACACAGCTGTCCATCTACTGTCTACATTGCTGATAAAGCTCTAAGTGATTAAGATGAGAATTTGTTCACTGTGATAATACACAGAACTGTGTATCTTTACAACTGCCTTCAAGGTTGAAAGAAATGAAGCCTTGATGAGTACCAGCTAGCTATTAATTAGATTTAGGAGCAACAAATATTACTTTCCAAGCACTTTAAAGAAGTGAGAACAGCTAAGGAGTTCAGCAGAATTTTTCTTTCTGTGTTTTGGTTTCCCTGACCCCCCTTCTCTCTCTTCCAGTTCCTTTCCTGGTTAAAAATGCCTCCATCTGAAAGGAAATGAAGGGAACAAGAGCTGATGAGTAAATGCAAGTGATTATTATAAAAACCTCATTCATCTCCAATTTTTGAAAGCCATTTCATTTTGTTTAGCTAAGGAAAGAGAACTGTATACACAGCTTATTTTTAAGGAACAGACTTTAAGCCTTTAAAGCAGCAATTCCCACCCATGAAACCACAGTTATTTGGACTATGAGGAAAATGTGTGCCTTTTTAAAAAAAAAAAAAAAATCTCATTGTTTTAACCTAGCTTGCTAACAAAGAAAATGCTGATTCCTGCACTGAAAGGAAACTAAGGGCCACCTGAAAGCAATTCACCATAGAGGGATCTCTCCTGACATTCACAAAACATCTGTACTGAGCACATGGGAAATGCACAGTGGATGTGGGCAGAGTGGCCCTGACTGGTCCCAGCCCTGGGCATCTCAAATTTCCCATATGGAGGTGCAGAGAGTAGAGAGTATGCATTGGCAAGCGTAAGGCCCTAGGTTAAAAGAAGAACGTTTCAGTGTGCCTAAGAATTACTTGGAGTACAGGATTTTGATCCATGAGGTCCCTGTGTGGAGCCTAAGAGTCTGAGATTGTGCATCTTACAAGCTCCCAGGCGATGCTAATGCTACTGATTAGAGAAAACTTTGAGAAGTGAGATACAGCATATCCCAGAATGCTCTAGGCCCATAAGTCTGTTGGTTGTGCCTGTCTAGCATCCTCCTCCCTAGGAAACCACCTTCAGCAGGTTCCCTTGGCCACCACATTTAGGCCAAAGATGAGACCACACCCCAAGTGGGTCAGCCCTAAGAGTCTTCCAGGAACCTGTCGGGACAAGGTGATGCCTCCTAACAGGGCTATTAGACTTATGGAACACACAGTTATGGGAACCAACCAGACTTTAGGGAGCTACGAAGGGTGATTTTCAGACCCAGGGTAAGTACTGAGAGTTCACAAGCTGGACACACCCACCCCTTTCCTGAAAAGCAGATGTGTCCTACAATTACTACCAGAAGATTTTAATTTGAAACCATTTTGTTTAGATGTAACTTTACATGAAAAAAAAAAAAAGTAGAATGGTATAGACTCCATTTATTTGAGAGCACAGTTTAAGCTCCAGGGAAAGGGTAGAGTCAGTCATCATTTCTTCCTCCCGTGTCTCTGACGGAGAAAACTCCAAGCAGTTCAGGCTCATCAATAATTTTGACTTACATGGAAGTTTGGGTTTTTTGATGTCTTGGTACCAGGGATTGAACCCAGAGGTGCTTGCTTAATCACAGTCTTTTTTTAAATTTTCATTTTGAGATAGGGTCTGGCTAAGTTGCTGAGGACAGCCTTGCACTTGCAATCCTCCTGTCTCAGCCTCCCAAACCACTGGGATTACAGGCATGCGCCACTGCGCCCAGCTTACATGGAAGTTCCTAAATCATGAGGAGTCTAGGCAAGAGTACATCTTAGTTATCCTTTCTAGTCATATCATAAAACTTAGTAAACAACACATAGCAGAGAATAATTAACAAACCTCTAAATTTCAGGCACTGTGTGTGGTACTTCATGCCCATTATCTTCTAGGTACGTCTACTTTGAGGAATAAATCTCAAAGGATCCTCAGGGAAACCAAGACTCAGAGCAGGTTGACGGACTAAGATGGTCATGCACAGAAACAAGATTTGAATCAAATCTATCTACCCAGCTCCAAAGCCCATCAGCCCTGCCCTGCTACCCCCCTCATTCTTCTGCAACTATATCATGGTATTCTGGTGAATATTTCTAATCAGGAGATTATCACATATTCAATACCAAGTTCAAAACCTGTCATCCACAGGATTCTCTCTAATTCTTCTATACTTCTTATTACCCTTTCCTCTTCCTACTACTTCCCTGTATAATTTCCATGCCACTGACCGAGAGGGGTTGCCAATGGCCCATCCTGCTCAAAAGATACATAGCACTAAGGCAAAGGTATCCTGGCACATCTCAATGCACCACTTCCATCACTTAACCACAAAGAGAGGGAAGAAAATCTACAAGCAGGGCTGGTGATACAGAATGCAGGATGCTCCTAGATTTGTGCATACATGACCTGCAAATATCACAGCAGGCTGATTCCTGTGCTCTCTCTCCACCTCCAAAAAGAAATAATAAGAAATAATGCATACAAGAAACAAGGACAAGAGGATCAGCTAGAGAAGGCTGAATCAGGACCTAGGGAAGAACACGGGTATCAGGACCAGAGGGACAGCTAGCCAAGAACACAACTCTCTATTATCTTATGGCCCAGCAGGTCCAATTCCATGTACTGACTTTAAACAATACTGGCAAATGTACCCAAGGAAGTACATGCAAAGACTGTTCTCTGTGCAATGGTCTTAATGACTAGTAGCAAGAACAGATCAAATCATCTCTGTGGCATAATTTTAACCAAGGAATACTATACAGCATTAAAAAGGACTACTGTTAAATATATGAGATCAACAATGAAATTTTTTAAAAATCACTATTAAATTAAAAAAGCAAGCAGTAGAATGATAAAGTGTTATTTGTGTAGAAGTTTACGCATTTGTATAAATACATTTATAAACTATTAAAATAGTTCCATGCTTTCTACATGCAGGATGGGGAAAGAAGTCAACAGATTAAAGGTTTAAACTGGGCGCAATGGTGCAAGCCTGTAATCCCAATGGCTCAGGAGGCTGAGGCAGGAGGATCTCGAGTTCAAAACCAGTCTCAGCAACTTAGCAACGCGCTAAGCAACTCAGTGAGACCCTGTTTCTAAATAAAATACAAAATAGGGCTGGGGACATGGCTCAATGGTCAAGTTGCCCCGGAGTTCAATCCCTGGTACCCTTGCCCAAAGAAAAGATTAAAGCTTTAGCTTGAATGTACTGAACAAGAACATATTCATATTACAGAGAAGTTTGTTTGCTTTCTGGGTTTGTTCTTATTGTTGGGTTTATCTTGTCATTTTTTGTTTGTCGCTGTTGGTTTTTTTTGTTTTGTTTTGTTTTTTTGTACCAGTGATTGAACCCAGGGCACTCTACCACTAAGCTACATCCCCAGCCTTTTTTTTAAATTCTAAGACAAAGTCTTGCTAAGTTGCTGAGGCTGAGCTCAAACTTGTGATCCTCCTGCTTCAGCCTCCCAGGTGTATGGGATTACAGGGAGGAGCCACCATACCCAGCTTAGAAGTTTTTAAATTACAGAAAAAAATAAATAAATAGGAGCAATTCCTATTGCTATATTGCTCCTGCAATAGACTATGAAGACAGCCTTGAAAAGAAACGCAGAGACAAGGTCTAGGCATTCCCAAAGAACTATGCCATACTCAGTTGCCACTTACCAGGTGTCTAGGAAACCTCAGTTCAAAACCCTCATGACTTCTAGCCTCAGCTCTTGCCCATCTTCCACATCTTGCCACAGACTCCCTGAGGCTGTGGGTCTCTTGCCCTAGTCCAACTTAAGTAGTTGATCTAATCTAATAGCTGACCCTGACCCTATGTCCCTATTTCACTTTTTATTTCAATGTCACGTTCAGACATCTATCAATCCATCCGTACATCCATCCATCCATCCATCCATCCATCCATCTATCCTGACCATGTAGACCAGCCAAAGGGCCTGCACTCTTCACACTAACCTGTCCACCTATCGCCTGAATTCTCAAAAGTGCACAATGACCTTGAGTCACCAAGAGTCAAGATGCAAACAGCCCTACCAATGACCAGCTGTGTAGTAGGGGAAGACCTTTCTCTCTGAGAGACTCAAAGTTTTCTCGTTTCTCATGAGCTAGCCTAGGAGACTCCTATCTCAGGAGGTTGTGGTGAACGTTAAATTAACAAATGACAAAGGCCAAGTCCAGAACCTGGAAACATCATTCGCTTAACATGTGACAGTTTAATGAACAAGATGGTGTTAGTGCAGGACTTGGCAATCTTGTTCTGTAACTATTTCAGGGATGTGGGCTGCACAGTAGTACACCATTGTTGCTCCTACATTTAAACAAGTGGGCAGGGCTGGGCTCCAATGAAACTTGACTTATATGCCTCAAATCTGAATGTCATAATTTTTTTCTATTGAATTATTTTTAAACCAGGCATAGTAGTGCATGACTGTAATCCCAGCAAATCGGGAGGCTGAGGCAGGAGGATCACAAGTTCAAAGCCAGCCTCAGCAAATTAACAAGGCCCTGAGCAACTTAGTGAGACCCTGTCTCTAAATAAAATATTAAAAAAGGGATGGGGATGTGGCTCACTGGGTAAGTGCCTCTGGGTTCAGTTCCCAGTACAAAATAATAATAATAATACTTTAATTATTTTCAACACTTAAAAAATGTAAATACATCTTAGTTCACTGGCTATACAAAACAGGCTAGGAACCAGATTTGACCCCTGGTTACAGTTTGCTGAACCCTGTATTAGAGGAAATCCTATAACATAAAGGCCAAGAATCGCCAACCGATCACGTAGTATGTGTTTCCACTGTGGAGAGCCATCACTGATGGTTCCTCAGAAGTCTCCAGCACTGGGCTACTTGAAAAATAAAGAGAACATCTAAATACTCAGACATGCATGAAGTTTTATAGATACTTGTAGATATACATATGTATATATTACATAAATATTAATCTATCCCTCTTAAATCCTATATTTGGGGAATATTCTATAATGTATATGGTATCAGTATAACAGTCCATCTATAATTTCTAAAAATATAGATATTAGGAGTCTATGCTCAAATTTTTCTCTCCCCATTAAGAGGATCAGACCAAACGGTTAAGGCAAGGTCTAGGTGTCTCTCTTCAGAAACAGGACACCTGACTGCAATACAGAGCAAACTACAACTTGAATCAAAACATGAGGACACATCACACAAACCTAAAAAGGGAAAGTATGAAATATAAGTGGCTGGTACTCATCATAGGGCAAGGTCAGGAAAGAACAACCTCAAGATATAAGAAGAGCAAAAAGGTAAGACACACTAATGGAACATAATCGTGGATGTGAATCCTGGACCAGAGAACAGGTGGATTTTTTTAGATTTTTTTTTTTTTTTTTCCATTACTGGGGATTAAACTCTGGGCCTCGTGCATGCTAAGAAAGTACTCTACCACTGAGCTAGAGTGTCAGCCCCAGAAAGACACTGTGAGCATGTTTATGTACGTGTGGGTACATGAGAGAAGACAGACAGATGGACAGAGAGGGAAAGAGAGAGAGATTGAGTATTATGTATATAAAGAGAAAAACTAAACAAATATGAGAAACAATATTGGGAGAATCCTTTGGAGATTTCTCTGGAAAAATGAAATTATTTCAAAATTGAAAGACAGAATAAATAATAGCTATGGGCCCATTTTAAAGCCCTCAGTAGAGACAGCACACCTGATTGCTTTCTAGGACTCTACCTTACAAACCATGTGATGTGACATCTCCATTAGCACTGCAAATCAGCTAACACCAAGATTGTGTCTGAAGTCACCACAGGCCTTTACTTTCTGCCCTGAGCAAATAAAAGGAATCAAAATGCTTCTCCCAGTCCTTTTTATATTTTATTTTGAGACAGGGTCTCACTAAGTTGCTGAGGGCCTTGCAAAGTTGCTGAGGCCAGCCTCAAATTTGACAATCCTCCTGCCTCAACCTCCAGAGTCACTGGAATTACAGGTGTGTACCACCATGCCCATCTTCTCCCATTCCTTTTAACAGTGTCCTTATCAAAGATAATCCCTGCCCTTGACAACCCCCAGGTAAGTCACATCCCATTTTGCATTCACCTGTGGGCAGAGGATGGGAAGCAAGCAGACATAACTGGGAACAAAACTACCAGGGTGACACATGGCCCTACAAATGATAAGGAAGAAAGAGGGAGAGGAAATAGTAGCCCAGTGAGTCTGAGGATGTCTTGCTATTTCGCTACCACATTTTCTTCAGGAAAAGGAGACAAATAGGACACCAAGATTGAGGGATGTGTTCATACCCTCCTGGACCCACTGCCTTTCCCAGCAGGAAAGTTCCATGAGTTTCCAGTTCCATGACTGGCCTCATCACTGTGGCTGGTTCCTTCCCGGAAGCCAGTACATTTTCAGCACTGTGGGCACTGCAGGCAAGACATCTTTGGAAAATAGTAGATCAAATGATGAGAAGGAACAGTGGAACTTTAGTTTCCTATCAGTGAAGGATGGCAATCCAAGGCAAAAAGATCTAAAAGCATCCCCAGCTCCCCTGCAAAGAGAAGGCGCTCACTTGTTGCAATATCATCTTCATACACTAGGGCCCAATCCCAAAGTCCTTACATGAGCATGACCTGCTAATTGGGTCCCCAGTGTCACCATCATAAATAGGTACTACAACTGGCAATGTAATTAGCAAGCAGCCGCTACTAAGACAATCATTTTTTTTTCTTTTTTTCTTCCTCTTTTTTTAAATTTCCCTGCTGAAGAACTTCTCCTTGCTGACCTTAAGTTTCAACTCCAGGATATTCTGGGATGGAAAATGTCTACTCAATCAGAGGAATCTATTGTCTAATGAAAGCAATTAAAGCTGCAATTAATTCAAAATCCACAACAGCAAAACAATGAAATAGATTTTAAAAGAAGGAAAATTAAGCAAAAAGCATACTATATTAATAATTTCCTTTGTCTCAACTGTCCAGAGACTTCATCAAAAATACATGTTAGGCAGCTGCGGATGCAGCTCAGTGGTATAGTGCTGGCTAGCATGCATGAGGCCCCGGGTTCAATCCCAACCTTTTCAAAAAAAAAGAATGTGTTAAGATTGAAAAGCCCAATCCATGCCTTAATTTCCATTAAGGAATCAAGTTGTGATCATCAACTTGATTGATATGATGGCTCTATAAAGCAGGGAAAACACTGGGCACATAGTAAGTCCCTTGTAAATGCTGTAAGATATGAAAATAGAGAACTCTGGAGGCAATCACACTCCCGACCTCCAGTCTAAGCAGCAGTGAAAACATGAGCAGAAGGATTAGGTGTGACACTAGACTTTGCATTTCTCACATCCCCCAGGGCTTCTTACCGTTATGGACTCTTTATATTATTTTTAAAATTCTGGCTCTAAATGTTCTTGAATTAAATTTCACTCCAAAACAAGTTGGCCTTCTCCAAAAATCTGCCACTGACCAAAGGAGAACTTGAACCTTTGTCTTCATCTGCCTAAGAATTAAGCTTTATGCTGAAAGTATTTTAATATTCACAGTATGAATCTTATACCATTTTTTCTAATGTGCCAATGACCCACCAAAAGGCCACAGACCCAATGGTGAGTCCTGAATTATCACTGTGTGTTGACATTACAGATGATTTCTGGTTTTTTCCATGGATCTTTAAGAATTCTTCTGTTTTTATAATGAACATTTATTTGTTACAGTTCAATAATCAGCGAAGAAATTATGAAAAAACAAGATTAAAATAACATCCCCATTCAAACAGAGCAGCCTTCAAACTCCACAGTACACAAAATTGCCTGGGGAGCCATAGCAATGAAAATTCTGGTCCCACAGGTCAGGGCAGGCCTGAGCTCCTGCATTTCCAACAAGATTCTTTGCAAGGGTCCCACAACCCCCAAAGTGTTTGATTGCTGAGGATCTATAAAACACAAAACAATTCAGATGCCCAAAATCCCAGTTTGAAAGTGATGATGACAGTAAATAACAAAATCAAAAATCAAAGCAGGGTTTACACTGAAAATTAATGGTATCATGGATTTAACTCAGGGGCGCTTAACCATTGAGCACATCCCCAACCCTTTTTATTTTTAAGACAGGGTCTCACTAAGTTGGTCAGGGCCTTATTAAGTTGCTGAGGTTGGCCTTGAACTTCCGATTCTCCTACCTCAGCCTCCCAAGTCACTGGGATTAAAGGCATATGCCATTGTGCCTGGCTGAAAATTAATGCATTTTGAGCACCAGTAGAAAGAGTAAAAACAAAAAGGAAAACTACAAAACTGAACTTTACTTGGAAGTACAGTGCTCAGCTGAAAACGCTCATCTTGGTAGTTAAACACAAATGAAATTGCTTCTTATTGATTTTAATTTAGGTTAGAACACTTGCCATCCAATAACACCGGAAGAGGAAACTGCACACAGGGACAAGATATAAGGGAGGACTCTGGAGGCAATCAGACACTCCACTGACCTCCAGTCTAAGCAGTAGTTAAAACATGGCCAGAAGGATTAGGTGTGACACATGGCTTTGCGTTCCTCTCATCCCCGAGGGCTTCTTACCATCATTATAGACTCTTTTTATTATTTTTTTTAATTTTGGCTCTAAATGTTGTTCAATTAAGTTTTACTCATTTCCTTACAGATCCTTAGGATTCTAATTTACAAATAAAATCAAGAGAAGCAGTTAAGGCTAAGTGTTAGCAGCACGTCTCCTCAAGAGAGACTGTCCCTTTTCACAGCAAAATAAAAGTCCTTGAATTCTTACAAAAAGCTCACAATGAATGAACCTGAAACACCAAGCAAACAGGAACAAAAATACTATAAAAAGGCTATTTTTGTCAGGCAGGGAGAAGGTTCCTTTCCTTCTCAACCTCTAGTCTCTCATCCTTTTGTGTCCTTCCAGTTCAGATTGGGGCCCGTCGATTGAAAATGACCAGAATCAACCACTGGATAATAGAGGCAGAGAAAGAATGTACTGAAAGGATCCTGGCCATCTCAAAGAGTCTAATCAACAGCGAAACAAGCCAGCTTCTGAAAGGCCACGGATCAGAGCAGTTTTAAGGATTCAGGGAGTCAGAATTGAGAAAGATAATGGCATCCTTGTGTCACCTGACTGAAGCAATCAAGTCCAGGGAGAAAAGGTGTGACCAGACTAGCCTGGACTTTGTACCACCCTCAATCAGGAATGACAGGGCTCCTTGATCTGCAGAAGGTCCTTTCAAGACCATGGAAGGATGGATACCCAAAGAGTAGCAAAGGTGCTGTCAGTCAAAAATGGTAGAGATGCCGGAGGTTAGAAAAGTAATAGCAGTATAATAACAAAATCAACAGCAGTCACACACTTATCAGAGACGAGTGTTTACTTCTCATTTCATTCTTACATCAACTGTATGAATACAACAGCATTATCCCATCTTATATATGAAGAAATTGGGGAGGGACTGGGGTTGTGGCTCAGTGGAAGAGCGCTTGCCTAGCACACGTGAGGCACTGGGTTCAATCCTCAGCACCACATAAAAATGAAATAAAGGTATTGTGTCCACCTACAACTTAAAGTGTGTGTGTGTGTGTGTGTGTATGAAATTGGGGACTAGGGACACAAAATAAGTCCATGACAAAGCAAGGAGACACTACAGTCTCTGTTCACAAGATCGCTATGGGAAAGTCATTTAAACCTTTCTTTGTGCATGTGAGTCTCCAAGGACAAGAGAATCAAGTTTAAATGCCTCCACCTGTCAGTCAAGGGCCATTCAATATCCAACACTGGTTTCCATGCCTTCAAATCTCAGGGAAGAGCAGTGAGTAGCACATGCCTGTAATCCCAGTGACTTGGGAGGTTGAGGCAGGAGGATCACAAGTTTGAGACCAGTCTCCACAATTTAGAGAGGCTGTAAGCAACTTAGTGAGACCCTGTCTCAAAAATAAAAAACAATAAGAGCTGGGGATGTGGCTCAGTGGTAAAGTGTCCCTGGGTTCAATTTCCAGTCCTAAAAAAAAAAAAGAAAGAAAGAAAAAAATTTCTGCAAGTGTCTATTTGTAATACAGTTGTGAAAGGATTCATTCCATGAAGAAGCAGCAGAAGCAGACAGGAGTTCAAGTATCAGAAGCACATGACTTTGCCCTAGGAATAAGCTCATTCACACACTGGTCAACTATGTGAACTGAGCCACTGTTTCCTCGGCTAGTTGCCCTACTTCACACACACATGTAAAAGTTCCTTCAAAAGTTCACAAAGCACCTCCTCTCAGGGAGGTATCTGAGCTCAATTCTCTATTGCTCTTTAACACCTACAGGTCTGAATCAGTACCACAGCATTTCATTATCTTCAATTACACAATGTGTTTTGGGGATCGGTATCTTAGTTCTCAATTTACGCACATTTTAAGAACCCCGATAATACCAAGCAAACTGCTAATTTATGAAGTTTCCAGGAAGAGTTGATTTTAACTGATTCCTTTCCTTGCAATCACGTGCAGGAGGATAGTCACCATCGTTAAAAAAAACAGTCTGCCCTACCAGAGTGCTCAGACATTCATTTCAATCAGTACGGACCAGATATAGAAGGGTCCCAAAGTCAACCGCTTCAACCAAGAGAGAGTCTGGTCATCGTCCTCCCTGCCCCACTCCCAGCATCTGTCTTTTAGACAGAAAAGTCCATGGCAGCCAGGCACAGTGGCACATGCCTATAATCCCAGCTGTCCCAGACACTGAGGCAGGACAGTCATAAGTTCCAGACCAGCCTCAGCAACTTAGCAAAGCCCTAAGGAACTTAGCTAGACCTTGTCTCAAAATTAAGAACAAAAAACAAACAAAAACAACAACACTGGGGGAAGGCTGGGGATGTGTCTCAGTGGTTAAATGCCCCTGGGTTCAATCACTGGTCCCCCCGCCCCCCCCCAAAAAAATCACCCATGGCTAAATTCAACACAAAACTCACTCTTGTCAAAAATAGGCAAAGGTGTCCTGGATTCGAATTATACTACTTCTTAGCCCCGGAGCAAAATTGTACAACTGCACGCTACCCCCATATCCCACAGAGAAGCAGGTGCTTTCACAGGACAATGAGAAACAATGTATTAAAAACTCTTCAGATTTTGGCCACACTTGGTTACTGTCCTTGTAATATTCATCTCTCATATGTAGGTTGAACATCCCTAATCCAAAAAAATTCCAAATTCAAAATGCTTCAAATGTGAAATTTTTTTCCATTCAAAATGGCAAGTGGAAAGTTGCACACCTGAGGTCATTTGAGGGGCTGCAGCCAAAACGCAGGTGCACTGAAAACAGCCTACAAAATTACCTCTAGGCTTTGTGTGTTCAGTACATATGAGACATCAGTGAATTTCATACTGACTTAGATCCCATCCCCAAGTCTGCTCATCATGTATATGCAGATATTCTGAAATCCACACACAAAAAAAATCTGACATCTGATACAATGCCAGTGGTGAGCATTTCGGAGAAGGGATACTCAAACTGCATTTAAACTCATGTAAATTTGTATTATGTGTTCAACACTCCCAGGCAAAATAAAAGTAAAGTGTGGTAGCTGCAAAGGTAAAGAAACAACTCCGGCTTCTCTCATTTCTTCCTTGCCCTCCTTTGCCTCTGCTACCCCAGCTCACATTCTTCCTTTTTTTTTTTTTTTTTTAGTTGTAGATGGACACAATGCCTTCATTTTATTTATTTATGTGGTGCTTATTTATGCAGTGCCTCACACTGATAGACAAGCGCCCTACCACTGAGCCACACCCCAGCCCTCTTAACTTGGTAAACACAAACCTAATAGCACAGGAGACAAAAAAATCACAGGGCTACTATGTAGAGCCTGCACTCAGATGTGAACCACACACAGCATTAGGGTGCCAAGGGGGAAAAGCCACCACAAAACCTTTCTACTGAAACAAAGGCTTCCATTGTGTGTGGTGAAAGACAAGCAGTCTGACCTTCCCTGTCACCACTGAGCTTTCACACTTGCAGATTAACTAGAGTCTGCAACTAATTAACAGGTGTGGCAAGAAAGAAACAAACAAACAAACCTTGGCAACTTTCTCTCAGGAATTGATGACTGCATTTGCAACAGCTCCTGCAGGCTAGAAGGAACTGCTAGCATCCTGAGAGGGGATTCATTATTCAAACAGTGTCCACCCATTCAGCCTTCAGAAGTATTCACTGCCAATGGAAGTTAAAAATTCATCCCTGGCTACATGGTTGCTTCTTTGGTAAAGCACTCCTGAGTTCAATCACTGGTACCAGAAAAAAACAATCACCAAGCAAGACTTATTTCTTCCCTTAATCTTATTAATAACGTGTCATTTACTAAATTATAAATGGATTTTAGCATTTATTAACCCTAAATGACTTGACCCTACTCCATGGATCCCTATGGTGGTCACATACCACAGAATTAAGACATCTGTCCAAATTAGCCTTCAGTCCCTTCCCCTTTCAGAACTCAAGCTACCAGAAAAGTACTCAGAGCTCAAAATAATAAGTGCAATTCACAAAGGATGAGTACATGGCTATCTGTATATGAATAAAAGAACCTTGGTTTTAAAAGATGGCCAGCTATGAAGCTAGGACCCTGGTCCCAGAGTTAGCTGAGCAAGTTTCTCAATCTAGCAACACTTCTATTTGAACACAGCAGAAATGCAAGGATAAACAGATTAGGTATATGTATCCTGACCCTAAGAGGAGGCTATTGCATTTTACTGGCTCATGCTCACAGTAGGTGCTCAGTACGTGGTCGTTTCCCTTAGCCACATGATAAAAATGCAGCGCAAGTAGAAGCAGCAGAATTCAAGACACCATCCCTGACCCTCACAAGCTGGGTGGAAAGGAGATGGCTCAGGGCATACAGTGGAAAATACTACAGTGAAGGGGCAGAGAGAAAAGCAGTTGTTATTGGGGAAGATGCAGGCAAGGACAGCCCTCTCCACAAAGAGTTTGCCTCCTACCCAAGCAGGGGAACCGCCAATACTCTGCATGGACAGAACCATCCGGTTACCAGTCTCCTTTAAGAGTCACTCTGAAGTCTGGCTCTGCTGCAGAGTGTGAGGAAGTCCTCAGAGAACAACTTCTCTTCCCCCTCCCATGTGGGTAGCACAGCTGCTCTCAGAAACCCTCTCCTGGGTTTCCAAGGCAGCCTCCTCCCACACCCCTTGGCCACTCTCACTGGAAGACTTTAACATCCTTGTTTACTCCTTGTAAAAGAACTTACAAGTGAAACCCAGATTCTTATCACCTGCGCCAAACAAAGGATAGGTGTCCACTCAGTCAAGCTCCCTGCAAAGGCAGTATTCCCAGTGGGAACCTGAAAAACAATTAAACAGGGATGGGCTTTTCCCAGCTGTCCCTCTGCTTCCCTCCTCAGCACCAGCCACCCCTGACCACATTCTTGGCACAATAATACAACAGGATCCAATGCTACAGAGTTTCTGGGCAAACCTAACAGAGCTTTCTGGTCAGTTTGTCAGTCTCTCAATTCTCCCCAGTAAGTACCGTGGGCCTTTTGGCCCTCCACATCCATGGGTTCCTTACCTGCCAGTTCCTTACCCATGAGTTCTGCAAAGAAGAATCAAAAATGGTTTTTAAAAAAAGTTTCCATCTCTATTAAATATGTACCAACATTTTCTCTTGTCACAATCCCTAAACAATAGAGTGTGACAATTACAAAATTATTTGCATAGTATTTACATTTTATTAGGTATCAGAAGTAATCTAGAGCCGGGCATGGTGGCGCACGCCTGTAATCCAAGCGACTTGGGAGGCTGAGTCAGGAGGATCGCGAGTTCAAAGCCAGCCTCAGCAACTTAGCGAGGCCCTTAGCAACTCAGTGAGACCCTGTCTCTAAATAAAATACAAAATAGGGCTGGGGATGTGGCTCAATGGCCAAGTGTCCCTGAGTTCAATCCCTGGTTAAAAAAAAAAAAAAGAAGTAATCTAGAGATGATTTAAAGGATGCGGGAGATGCACAGAGTTTATATACAAATACTATACCATTTTATTTAAAGGACTGAGCATTTGTAAATTTTGATGTTCTTGGCAGTCCCGGAACCAGTTCCTCACAGATACCAAGGGATCTGTAGCAGGGTGAAAAGTACACTTGAAAGAGCCACTCATTTTAACATTCTGTTGGAGAAAGGAACCAAACATCCTAAGAGGAGTTTGGGATGTCCCAACTCTCCACAGATAGAGAGAGCACCACCCAATCCAATTGACCAAATAAATCCACAGCTGTGCTGAATAAAGCCTGGACCACTTGAAATAACCTGAAGTCCGGATCCTGCATGGGCTGGCTAGACACTAAAAATAGGAGCTCAGGCTCGGATAAAACAAACCAGAAAAGCAAAAGCAAGGGTCTGGGATACTGTATGAGAAAAGATTATGAAGTATTCTCCATCCAAGCAGGAGGGACTGAGTGCTGATATCCATGGGCACTTTTGTCAGGGATCTTCTGTGGGTCACGTGCAATCTCTGAAGATCTCCAAGGTCCTTTCTGCATTTCAAACTGTGGAGCAGGAGCTGAATTAGAATGCTCAAGGTGTTTGCTGCTGCCTCTAGATTCCTTCAGAAGCAGAGGGCAGTGTGTTTTGCAACCCTCCACAAGACCCATGACACATCATCAACAGGAACCAGAGGGAGAAATCAATGCCAGGAACTCTGCTCAGTGCTCACTCACAAGCCGGTAAAATGACAATAATGGCTATTATTTCCAAGTGCTTTCTCTATGCCCGGCAGTGTCAGTGTGTCTTTTATTGCACTTTATATGGCCTTTGTTTCAGTCAGGTTTTCACTTCTGTGACCAAAAGACATGCCAAGAACAACTTTAGAGGAGGAAAAGTTTATTTGGGGGCTCACAGTTTCAGAGGTCTCAGTCCGTAGGAAGCTGACTCCATTGCTCTGGGTCCGGGTGAGGCAGAACATCATGGTGGAAGAGTGTGGTGGAGGAAAGCAGCTCATAGTCATCAAGAAGCAAAGAGAGAGAACTCTGCTCAACAAGGATAAAATATAAGCCCCAAAGGCACCCCTCCCAATGACCCACCTCCTCCAGCAATACCCTACTTGCCTACACTTACCAACCAGTTAATCTATTCAAGTGGATTCACGCATTCAGTTAATGCTCTCATAACCTAATCATTTCACCTCTAAACTTTCCTGCATTGTCTCCCACATGAGTTTTTGGGGGATACCTCATAATCTGAATCATAATAGCCTTATTTAATGTATTGCTCAAACAGCCTCAGGGAGCAGAGGCTGTCACCGCACTTCACAAACAGGCAAACTAGGACACAAAGTTTAATAACCCAGCACACTGTCCTGATACCCAGACTCCAATGTTTACTAGCCACAGTCTTCCAGAAGGCCAAGAGTTTCTCCTGGCTCTAACTTTTGAGGGGATGAGGATGGGAGAAGAGGTAATCTGGATTACATGGGAATATAGCTCTGAAAGCTCTGATTCATTCATCCACACCGTGAGGTAAGGCTGGAGAAAGCACTCCAGAAGACCACTCAGATAAAAACACATGCTATGTACATTGATGATACATGGTATGCATGAGCCATGTTTTAAGCTTCTTTTAATTTAAAATTTTAAGCTTTACTGTAGTCATGTGCAACAACAGAAACAGGTGATATTAATTTTAATGGTATTTTCTACTCATATCTAAAGTATTATAATTTCAATAGGCAATCAATATAAAACTTTAATGAGATATTTTACATACCTTTTTTCCTATGCCTTTGAAATCTGATGTGTGTTAAAGCACATCAAAAATCAGACAAGTCACATTTCAAATGTGTAACAGCCACACAAGGCTAGTGCCTACCAAACGAGAAACAGCAGTTCTATAAACATTTCATAGAAGCCTGGCGTGGTGGCGCACGCCTGTAATCCAAGCGACTTGGGAGGCTGAGTCAGGAGGATCGTGAGTTCCAAGCCAGCCTCAGCAACTTAGCGAGGCCCTAAAGCAACTCAGTGAAACCCTGTCTCTAAATAAAATACAAAATAGGGCTGGGGATGTGACTCAGTGGCCGAGTGTCCCTGAGTTCAATCCCTGGTTCAAAAAAAAAAAACATTTCATAGTAAATGAGTCAAGACTTTACTATCAGAGGGACCCTTGGAGGAAAAAATGCATATCTAGGAACCAAATACAAAATTAGTTGGTGCTGGGCTGGGATTGTGGCCCAGTGGCAGAGCACTCACCTAGCATGTGTGAGGCACTGGGTTCGATTCTCAGCACCACTTATAAAAATAGTAAAATAAAGGTCTATCAACATCTAAAATAAATATTTT
>JAJEJO010004135.1:268614-326017 GCA_020662805.1 Glaucomys volans
TGTCCCTGAGTTCAATCCCTGGTTCAAAAAAAAAAAAAAAAATTTCATAGTAAATGAGTCAAGACTTTACCATCAGAGGGACCCTTGGAGGAAAAAATGCATATCTAGGAACCAAATACAAAATTAGTTGGTGCTGGGCAGGGATTGTGGCCCAGTGGCAGAGCACTCGCCTAGCATGTGTGAGGCACTGGGTTCGATTCTCAGCACCACTTATAAAAATAGTAAAATAAAGGTCTATCAACATCTAAAATAAATATTTTAAAAATATTTAATAGTTGGTACCATGCAAGTATTTGGTATGTACCAATCACCAGTAATGTATCTGATGTCAGCTTCACAAAAGAATTCTTTTTGCTGATATATCAAGAAACCCAATCAATAAATGGGATAAGGAACTGGGCAGACACTTCACAGAAGAGGATATATAATCGATCAACAAATGTATGAAAAAATGTTCAACATCTCTAGTATTAGAGAAATGCAAGTCAAAACTACTCTAAGATTTCATCTAATTGCCACAGTCAGAATGGCAATTATCAAGAACACAAGCAACAATGAGTGTTGTCGAGGATGTGGGAGTGGGGGCGGAAGGTACACTCATACATTACTGGTGACTGCAAAATTGGTGGAACCACTATGGAAAGCAATATGGAGATTCCTTAGAAAATTGAAATGGAACCACCATTTGACCCAGCTATCCCATTCCTCGGTCTATACCCAAGGGACATAAAATCACCATACTACAGTGATGCAGCCACATCAATGTTTATAGCAGCTCAATTCACAAATGCTAAATTGTGGAACCAATCTAGGTATCCCTCAACAGATGAATGGATAAAGAAACTGGTATATATACACAATGGACTATTACTCAGCCTTAAAGGAGAATAAAATTATGGCATTTGCAGGTAAATGGATAGAATTGGAGAATATCATGCTAAGCAAAATAAGCCAATCCCAAAAAACCAAAGGCAAATGTTTTCTCTAATATGTGGATGCTGACCCATAAAAGGAGATGGGGCAAGAGAAGAAAAGAGGAACTTTGTATTGGGCAGAGTGGAGGGTGGGGAGGGGAAGAGGCACGGGGGTGGGAAAGATGGTGGAATGAGATGGACATCATTACCCTATGTACATGTATGAAAGCACAAATGGTATGACTACTTCATGTACAATCAGAGAAATGAAAAGTTTTGCTCCATTCATGGACAATGACTCGAAATACATTCTACTAATGTATAACTAATTAGTACAAATAAAAAACAATAATAAAAAAGAATTCATTTTGCCTTTCATCCCTACTCTCCAATTTCCTTATAAAAATAACTCTCACCAGAGGACCACTCGAATTTTGAGAAACAAGCTACCCTAAAGGTAACAATGAACTTATTCAGAGTAAGCACATGATACTTTACCAGGTATAAACAACAAGAGGAAAGGGACCCATTAAGTCAGTCACAGTTTTTAACACTGCTGTCACAAGCCCATACTTAACACTTACTTAAATAGCTAAGAATTCAGAAAGGTGTCACATTGGAATACAAACAGTCCTAGAGTGCCATATCTGATGCAAAACCTCAGGGCTTTAACGAAAGGAAAAATAACCAAGTCATTTTAGATCCCTAAACCTCCATGAGCAGATCTCACCAATTACAATATGATGTAACCAACATCAAGAGATTGGATATTTTTTCAACCCTGAATAAACAAATGAGTCAAAGATGAAACCAAAACAACCTCGTAGATCAGCAAACTTTAAAAATTGCCCATTTAGCAGCACAACTAATTCCACGAATGTAAAAGGCTTTGGGTATGGTCCCCCTTGTTATGGCATTTTCAAAGGTTGGCTAATATGTCTTGGTAGAGCAAAGACGTGGCACACCTCTGGCAGAAAGATTTGTATGATCAATTTGCAATGTCTGCCATGACTAAGAGAATAGGAACCCTCACCTCAAATGCCAACTTCTAACCCTTTGTAGAAAATTTGCAAAATAATACATTGGGGCAAGAAGACATGCACTGCCGACTTTCACTGCATGTCCCTGTTTCTATGCACCCAGAGGATATGATGGTCCTCATTTTTAACATGGAGCTTTATAACAAGGCATATGCATCCTATTAACACAGATAATTTCGGTAATGAAAATACCAATAGTATTAGAAAGAAAAACCTCTTCCTATAAATCCATTTCTTCAAACTGTGGGGAATACAGGGTAGATTGAATTTTAATAGGGCTGGGAATATAGCTCAGTTGGTAGAGTGCTTGCCTTGCAAGCATAAGGCCCTGGGTTCAATCCCCAGCACCACAAAATAATAATAATAATAATAATAACAGCTGTTATAGTTTGGATCTAAAGTGTCTTCCAAAGGCCCATGTGTTAAAGATTTGGTCACCAGTCTGTGGTTAGAACCTTGAGGAGGTAGTTAAACCTTTAGGGGGTGGTTTAACCTTTGGAAGTGACTTCTCAAACACTATAAGATGAACACACTTCCTCCACTCCCTGCTCCCACCATGATATACTGCCTTGCCACAGGTCCAAATGAACATGGACTGACATTGTGAGCCAAGATAAACAATTCTCCTGATTATCTCAGATACTTTGTAACAACAACAGAAATGAGTAACACAAGAGCCATCTTTGCTAAATTGCTGTCAATAAAAAATTGAGTAGCCAGGTGGACCTTAGTTCATCCACCGTCTGCTCTCCTAACAGAGAAGAAAGCATGACAACATCCAGAGAGCCAGTTCCAATTCTGGTTCTGCCATCTGTGGGGTCTCTGCTCTCCCTGAGCTCCAACTTGCTCAACTCTTCCTGGCATTGCTTGGCGTTAGCTGAGAGCATATTTATGCAAATATCTGTTGCCTAAGTCTTGAAAACAGCTATTAAGAACAGGTACCATTTATAAGGTTCTGTATCCCCAATGCTTTTCTGATGATTTGCCCACAAATCTCATTTAATCTTTACAAGGAGCCTAGGAATTTGAAATTCTCATTATCACCACTTTACAGATGAGAAAACCAAATAAGTTAACTAGACAAAGTTAACGAAGGACAACCAGGCGCAATAGCACCCGTCTATAATCCCAGTGACTCGGAAGGCTGACACAGGAGGATCACAAGTTCAAGGCCAGCCTTGACAACTAAGAGAGATCCTGTCTTAAAATAAAAAAATAAATAAAAAGTCTTGAGATGTAGCTCAATGATCAAGCACCCCTGGCAATCCCCAATATCAAAAATTAAAAAAAAAAAGAGCAATAGTAGCTAAGAAATTATTCTTCCAGAAAGCACAGCTTTAAAAATGTTCAAAAATAACTGTAATGCCAGAATGATCCACCTCCTATCACATGAAATAATTTCAGCAGCTTCTTCCCAAATTGAGAAAATGATGGGCTGATGCCTAAAACTGTCAAGGGTTATTCCACACCCTCCACTCATGTCCTTTACACACATGCAAGAAAGGAAAAATGACAGTTTTAGGGGGAAAAAAAAAAAACTGCCTGGATAAAGAATAAAATAGGCCAGGGACAGACTAGCATGTGTTCTAGAAAACTTAGCCTCTGCCCAAAAACATTTGGAATTACCCTGATGCCAACATGTATCTAACTGAGGGCATTAGCAAGGTGTAGACCAATCAGTATTTATCACACAAGCAAAAATGGTCAGTTTCAGTGTCCTCCTCCTAGACCAACCTGCCCAAAGTCATCTCTAAGCAACAGATCAACATTCAACTTTCTGCTACAGTTAGCTGCAGCAGGCTCTGCTGCCCTCTACATATCTCATCGTACTGTTTCCAGAATAACCAAAGCAGAAATGAGAGTGCAACTTCTGGATGACCCGAAAGCCAAAGCCATTTGTGACACTATCACCACCAGAATAAGAGAATTTAGCCTAATTATTCCAGAAGGGGCGTGAGGTTTGCTATTACAGCAACTATACAACACACAACCCTGCCCTCCAACTACAATACACCCTGTCATTAGCAATAAATAACCTTGCTGGACAGCGACAGAAGGTGCAAATTTAGCTTTTTTCCCTTTGTAAAGATGGACTTGAATCACTATGACAACATCTACCCTCCGAATTCTCTTAAAGAAGATGTTAACCTCTGATATCATATCTCTTAAGAGGACACAACATACAAATATGAGATGTCTGGAAATGATATGCAATGATATCAGTGTCTTGTAAAATGTCCTGTGGTCATTTTGGAGAGCATTATCTACTCATTCTGTCAGTTCTCAAATGTGACTACTGCCATCTGGACATTGAAGATACAACAATGGGAGAAGGGACATGGGCCTATCCTCACAGATAGGGAGTCATAGATGGGAAATCCATTCCCTTAAAAAAATCTGTCTGTCCAAGTCAAAAGCTGGCAACTCTAACTCAATACAAACCTCAGGCTTTCATGTGTTGTTGGAAATTTTAAGATATTTGATACTTCTATCATTTATTAGAAATCTATTTGGAAAAATTTGGGGTACAGGGATATTATGTGAAAAAAATTAAGTGGGAAGGGACCCACTAATACAGCTTCTCCAATACTGATCCATTCAGATTATAATATATTGATCACTGGTCTCCTCCTTTATTGGCCCATGCCATGGTTTAGACATGTAGTGTCTCCCAAAGCTCATATGTGAGACAATGCAACAATTTTCAAAAGTGAAATGATTAGATTATGAGAGTCTTAACCTGATTGGTGGATTAATCCACTGGCATGGATTAACTGGGCAGTACCTGTAGGCAGGTAAGGTATGGCTGGAGGAGGTAGGCCACTGGGGACATGCCTTTGAGGCCCTGGTGAGCAGAGCTCCCTTTCTGCTTCCTGTTGCTATATCCTGAGCTGCTTTTCCTTTCTTCTGCTGTGATGTTTTGCCTCAGCTTTGGCCCAGAACTATGGAGTCAGCCAACCATGAACAGAACCTCTGAAACCATGACCCAAAATAAACTCTCCCCCCTCTACATTGTTCTTGTCAGATCTTTTCATCACAGCAACAAAAACCTGACTAAAACACCCACATCATCCCTATCTTGCATACTTTGATAACAAGAAAGTACCAAGGGAGTCAATTCTTCCATCAAATGAGAAATTATTCGAACTGCTTTTTTTCACTGATCAAGCTAACAGTTACTTAGATCATCAACAGAAATCAACATATAACTATAAAATATGCCAGCAGCAGGCCACCTGCAGAGCCAAGAAGAGGACCCAACTAGCCCGGCTGAGCTTCAGCTTCATAGGCCAGATTGAAGAAAAAAAATTCCATCAACAGCCTGGTGCCTGTGCACATACACATACATGTACATACAACCAATCCAGGCAGTATAAATCATGAACAAGCATTTTAAAAAAAGAAAGAAAAAAAAAAAAAAAAAAACTATCCCTCCGGCAGTAAGCACCTATACAAGAGCAGCCAACACCTCCAGGGATCAGCTGAATATTGTAAATAACCGCTGTGGGCCAGGTGAGCACCCCATCCCAAGGGGCAGCAGCTATTTAATTCTGGCTTAGCATTGTTGCCAACCCAGAACACAGGCCCAAAGCTGCCCTAACTCCCAATTTTTCCAAAGTAACCCAGCCTTTTATGGGACTCTCCCATGAGGGCAGAAGGTGCTATCTGTTTTGGTCATCATTGTCTTACCAGTGCATAGAACAGTACCTGGCACACAGGAGGTACTTGGAAAACACTCCAAGGCATGAATTGGAAAGGCTCCATCTTTTTACCTTTTGTTTTAAACCCAGTCTGGCCAAACACAGCATTTGTCGGCTAAATATCCTCTACAGAAATCCAGATCATCAAAATAACTGTCCTCTCTACACTTTTCTACATTGAGACACGAGATCCAGAACGAGCCTTGATTTCTCATTATAGACAGATTCCTTCCTCAACACTCCAATCATTAGGGATGTTTTGTTTTGTTTTGTTTTGGCACTGGAATTGAACCCAGTGGTACTCAACCACTGAGCTACAATCCCAGTCCTTTTTATTTCTTTTTTCATTTTGAGGCAGGCTCTAGCTACATTGCCCAGGCTGGCCTTGAACTTGTGATCTGATCCTCCTGCCTCCACCTCTGGAGTTGCTGGGATTTCAGGCAAGTGCCACCATACCCAACTTCAGTTAGTTTTAAAAGTTATCCATACCTTTGTTGGCATGCATGAACCTCTGTTTTGTGTGTGTGTGTGTGTGTGTGTTTTTTTTTTAACCTGGAGTTTTGAAGAAATAAGGTTGAAAGTTTGTTGAAAAAACACAAAGCCTTGGACAGTATTACTGAGGGGTATTATATATATGTAGTCATGTTTCTTTAATCAGGGATTATCTTGATTTTAATGTAAAGAAACTAAGACTAAGAAAGACTAAGTAGGTGGTGCACACCTGTAATCCCAGCAGCTTTAGAGGCTGAGGCAGGAGGGTTGAGAATTCTAAACCAGTATCACCAATTTAGCATGGCCCTAACCAACTCAGTGACACTCTGTCTCTAAATAAAAAATTAAAAGGGCTGGGGATATGGCTCAGTGGTTAAGTGTTCCTGGGTTCAATTCCCAGTATCAAAAATAATAAATAAATAAAAATTAAATAATGGCCTAAACCTAGAGCAGCAATGTTATCCTCAGGATGTCCTGCTGGTATCCAGGTCCTTGGTGTCCAGAACAAAGAATGGAGCACAATACACAGAAGAAACAGGCAAAATAAAGACTGACTGAAGGTGAAAGTGGAAATAGCACTCTGTATGGTACAGGAGAGTGAGGCTCAAGGCCCCATGTCTGGAAATTAGTGCCCTATATACTGAGCTGTGAGATATTCTCTTCCCTATGCAGACCTGATAGAAGACCTTATCCCATTTGCTCCCATTGGTTACCTTATGACACCTGATGAGAACAGCATTCAATTTTCACCCACTGGTTACTTTAGAACACCTATGGTGGTGCAACACCTATAATCCCAGCAGCTTTGGAGACTGAGGCAGAAAGATTGAAACTTCAAAGCCAGCCTCAGCAACTCAGTGAGACCCTATCTCCAAATAAAATATAAAAAAGGAGCCGGGCGTGGTGGCGCACACCTGTAATCCCAGTGACTCGGGAGGCTGAGGCAGGAGGATCGAGAGTTCAAAGCCAGCCTCAGCAACTTAGCAAGGCCCTAAGCAACTCAGTGAAACCCTGTCTCTAAATAAAATACAAAACAGGGCTGGGGATGTGGCTCAGTGGCCGAGTGCCCCTGAGTTTAATCCCCCTTGGTTCAAACCCCAAACACAAAAAAAAAAAAAAAACTCAAACAAATAAAAACACACTGTCCACTTTACCCCCATTAGTTATTTTAGAATACCAAACCTGTGGCAGGAGTTATCATGAGGAGTTATCAAAGTCGTAAGTCCTCAGTGCCGGGAGTTGTCCTGCTAATGGGACTTGATGACTCTCTCCCTGTCTTGTTCTCCAGCAGCGTTTTTCTTGTACTCTTCCTATGCCATCTTGGGAGTCCCTGAACTCCTACCTAACAGTACCAGGTTGTGAACCCATCTCTGTCTGATGCCACTGCCTTTGATCTATACTTAGCTGACATTTAGGGCATACTCCTTTTCTTTTGTTTTAGGTGCAGAGGATTGAACCCAGAGGTGCTTTACCACTGACCCACACCCCAGCCCCCCTTTTTTTTTTTTAATCAGTACCTGGGATTGAACCTGAAAGCACCCAGAAAACCACTCTGGACGTGGGAACTCACACAAGAGATTTTATTAAGTGGACAGGCAGAGTGTCTGCCAGCAGGGAGGAAGGGAGGGAGGGAGGGAGAGAGAGAGAAAGTGAAAGAGTGAGCAAGAGTGAGAGAGAGGCAGAAAATGAAAGAGAGTGAGAGAGAGGCGTGGACAACCAGAGTGTCTGCTCTCAGGGCTGGGGGAGAAAGAGAGAGAGAAAATGGCCAGGGAGCTTCTCTTAGTTTGAATTTCGAGGGCTAGTAGCAATTGAACCAATGACATAAGAGGAGGTTCATGGACTAACGATCTGGGTTATAAAATGGGAGGGGAAGGAATACTGGTAGCAGCTGATGCCAATAGAACCCAGGGGTGTTCAACCACTAAACCACATCCCCAGACCTTTATATATTTTATTTAGAGACAGGTCTTGGGAGTTGCTTAGGGGCTCACTAAGTTGCTTAAGCTTGCTTTGAACTTTCAGTTCTCCTGCCTCAGCCTCTAGAGGCACTGGGATTATAGGTGTGCGTCACCACATCAAGTCCACCTTCTCCTTTTTCACAACTAACCCTCTGTAGTTGACTTGGTGCTTTTTCACCCACATCAGCTCATTCAAATCACCAATCCAAACACCTCCTGCTTATCCTCAAGGACCAAGAGCTCTGATCCCCATTCAGGGTCCGTCCCTGGGCTACATGCTCTTATTGTTGTACCCTGAATTGGCCTTGCTATTCACTACTGTGAATGCCATGAAAGCAGAAATTAAGTCCTTCTTGTTTACCACTCTATCACCACTCTTGGCCCATAGGTGCTCAATAAATATCTGCTAAATAAATGAGTTTGGGGGTGGGGAAACTTATAGGCATTCCATTAAGCAGAATCTGTCCACCACCTTGCTACTACTCTGGAGATTTTTTTTTCTTTATTTTTTTCTATCAGGCATTAAACCCAGGAGCACATAACCACTAAACCACATTCCAAACCCATTTTTAACTTTTCATTTTGAGATGGGTCCACTAAGTTGCTCAGGGCCTCAATAAGTTGCTGAGGCTGACCTTGAACTTGGGATCCTCCAGCCGATCAGCTAAATGGTACCCTCTTTATAAACTGTACAACCTATAGACTTGGAGTCAATCTATAGACTCTTCCCTATGGGACTTATGGTTAGCACTGGGCTCTTCTGGAGGTATTCTGTACCAATGTTAGCAAGATAATGGAAGGGATTTTAGCACTGAAGGAAGTAGACTCACAGGAAAAAATTAACAGGAAGTGCACCTCACAAATCACAGTAAGCACCAGGCACTTGATTTGCACACTGCAAAAAGGTCACAACACTGCTAAACTACCCAGCATAGAATCAATAATCTCTAAAATTCCAAAAGAATTTTAGAAGCAATTTAGTTAAGGTTGAGGTAGCCCCAAAGTAATCAAAAGCCTTGCCATAATCCAACAGCTGGCTAGCCAACCATCCTGAGCTAGTTCAAAACTCCAGAGGAAAAATCCAGAGTCCAAACCGTCCCTTGCCAAGTCCCAGTCCAGCTCCCGCAGACCTGTTCCTGAAGTGGTTCAGAGCCGGCAGCTCACACTCAGATGATATACACAATAGTAAAAATACCACATTATTGTCAAGTAACTATAGTCAATGCCCCAAACAGTAGTTCTCAAATGACAAATCAAATCAATTTCGATTATTCTTGTGAGGAGTCAAAAAAAAAAAAAAAGAAAACCCTCACCACCAACAAATTCACTCTATCTGCAGTTATTATCTGCTTATTCAGAAGCTGAAGTAATTTGCTAAAAGGTCGTCCCTTCAATGTAACCAAATAAAATCCTATGCTAATTGCATTACCTCCTTATTTAATTGTAGCAAATACAGGAAGACACCTTTATTTCACCCAGTATTTAGGGGACTTACTTACATAGGAAAAATAATACACTAGAAGGCTTAAAGCTGAGTGTCTTTTAAATGTCTCTCCTGTGCAATTAGGAAAAACTGTCTGGAAACTGTCTTCAAACAGCAACTGTTCTGAAAACCAAAATAATCCTGAGAGGTGATTAGAGAAAGCTACTACGACCACCCCAACTGGCCAGGTGACCTCAGATGAGTGAAAACCTCCTTCTGCTTAAGTTTGCTCATTCCAAAGTGGGAACAGGCATGGTTTCTACTTCCAGGGAGAATTAAGGGATATTAAAAAACCTAGGCACAGAGTCTAGACCATGCGAGTGCTCAGAGAGTATGGGCTGTTATAACCACTGCACCTATTTTAGAGATGAAAAAGCTGAGGCATATTTGCCCAAGGCAACTGCTACAAAGAAGTCCAGCCTCAGTATGTGAGGGTGTGGTGTGGTTTCTGAACAAAAGGTATGTATATCTGGAATTCTCAGACCCCCAGCACCTGCCAACCCCACTTCTGTGAGATGCTGGGTCATTTGCTAAAGGCAGTGTTGTCACCCAGGGCCAGCACTAAGAAAAGTCACCAGCCCTGAGCCTCCACAGTCATCAAATGGAAACACTTCAGGGAAAGGGGTATTTATTTATTTGGACTGGGAATTGAACCCAGGGATGCCTAATCACTGAACCACATTCCCAGCCTTCTTATTTATTTTTTTTTTTTTGGTATTTTATTTAGAGACAGGGTCTTGCTGAGTTGCTTAGGGACTCCCTAAGTTGCTGAGACTGGTTTTGAACTTATGATCCTCCTGCCTCAGCCTCCTGAGCTGCTGAGATTGCAGGCATGTGCCCAGCTAAGGGATTTTTTTTTTTTTTTCCAGTGCGGGGAATTGAACCCAGGGCCTTGTGCTTGCAAGGCAAACACTCAACCAACTGAGCTATATCCCCAGCATGGGATATTATTTTTTAAATGGACAGGACTATTAATACATACCAGATCCTCCTAACAATTCTGAAAAAGTTTTAAAGACAATCTTGACAACAACAGCATGTCCCCTAATGGAGACTATGCTTGATAAATGACTTTCAGCTGCATCCCCTACCCAAATTATCCCAAATTAATGAGTTTATCTGATTTAGGTGCACTGTGGAATTTGTGAGGCAGTAGCAGCATGAGAACTCAGCTCTCTGATTCATAGAGTAACTGATATGAATTCCTCAAAAGTGAACCCGCTACATTATACAACAACCGCTCTGCTCGCCTCCTTAGAAAGATAGTATCACAGACCCAAAAATAAGACCAGTTGTCCTATTTCTTCCATGGAAGTGTTACATATTCCATGAACTATGCTTTCAATCCTTCCTTTTCAGTTGCTAGATTTCAGCCGCCAACTGTGTCACTTTGCTACACCCCAAAAATAGCTACACCAAGTAGTTTAAAATCACATTTTGTTGTTTGGCCAGAAAACCATCAAGCTGATTTCTGACTGCAAAAAAAAAAAAAAAGTGATTAGAGGACAGGGGTCTTGCCTGGATCTGTGGTTCCCTCTCATCCCCTCTGCAGGTCTGGATCTGTGAAAACAGGGAGACAGGGACACTGTGTGTTGCAGGTCACCTAGGTGCAAAAGGAGAGTGGTCACCCAATACTACTGTTTGCTTCCCATCAGGGGTGCCGAATTAAAACCCCAAAATGACAGCAACAGAGTAGAGCCACTGCCTGCTGGCTGGCGACAGAGCCCAAGAGGAACAACCACCAGAGGTGCAGCACCAAGTCATTCTTCCTACATCAGGATCTGGGAGACTCACATGGGGCATTCAGTCCACAGGAAGCATTTTTCCCATTTGAAGCAGAGAAGGCAGAGACATCCTTCGTAATGTGAACAAGGAGGGATGAGGCAGTATCGCACAATTCATAGAGGCATTCTCTTTTTAAAAAAAGATTTAAATCTTTATTTTTTATATGGTACTAAGGATCAAACCCAGTGCCTCACCTGCACTAGGCAAGCACTCTTACCACTGAGTTAAGGCCCCAGACCATGTTCTCATTTCTTTACACCTCAAAATGTAACCATGTTACTAATCCAACATGGGATGTTCTCAAGCCAGTGCTTTTTCCCCACCCCTAATAGCAAAGCCAGGCACAAAAATCCATTATATGTACTTTATACAAATAAAAGGGCTAGGGTTGTAGCTCAGTGGTAGAGCACTTGCCTAGCATGTGTTAGGCACTCAGTTTGATTCTCAGTACCACATATAAATAAATAAATTAATTAATTAGTTAATTAAAAAATAAAGTTCCATCAATATCTAAGAAATAAAAATAAAAAATAAAACAAACCAGGCTGGGCACAGTGGTACACACCTGAAATCCCAGCAGCTCTAGAGGTTGAGGCAGGAGAATCATCAGTTCAAAGTCAGCCTCAACAACTTAGCAACTCAGTGAGACACTGTCTCTAAATAATTTACCAAAAAGGTCTGGGGATGTGGCTCAGTGGTTAAGTGCCCTGGGTTCAATCTCCAGTATCCCCCACCTCTAAAACATGTGTTTATACCCACAGTGTTCTTGGCTCCATTTTCTTCTTTCCATATACTCCCATCCAAATCTCTTTAACACATAAAATAAAAATTGTTAATGTATTGAGACTTAGTATTTATCATGCACAATGCTAAGTCCTTACATGCATTTTCATGCAAGTCTCATAATGACCTGAGGAATCAGGATACTACCACTATCTCATTTTACAAAGGGGAAAACAAAAAGGGAGGCACAGAGATGTTAAGTAACTTGTCTAAGGTAGCAAAGCTAGTTATAACAGAAGCAGGCTGGTTCCAAAGGCCCATATTTTTTATAAGGTACTGAGGATCAAACCCAGTGCCTCACCTGTGCTAGGCAAGCACTCTTACCACTGAGCTAAGGTAGCAGAGCTAGTTATAACAGAAGCAGGCTGGTTCCAAAGGCCCATATTTTTTATATGGTACTAAGGCCCAAGTTCTTACTCCTTTATATTTCATACAACTCTAAATGTGAACCTGACTTAGGAAAAGTTAAAAGCACTAGCAAGTTCCAAACAACTATAAGATTTCTTATTGCTCTGTGCTGGCAACAGTACACTTACTCTCCTAAACTGGCTGACACATACCAAAGTTCTCATTCATGGTGTGAATCGCCTCCCACCAGAGGCAACCAAGTACAACAGTAACACCACCCAATTTGAGCTTCCAAAAGAGAGCACCCACATAGGAACCTGATGCACTCTCATAACCCAGTCTAAACAACACTTGTTAAAATGTTTTTTAAATGTTAGTGCCCATCAAGTGCCTATCAAAATCATGGGCCTGCACAGACCTAGCAAGTCATTTTCTGTTGATTATGTTTTTTTCTTTCAGAAACACCAAGCATTTTGCTACACAGGAAACCAAGTGAAATGGCCTCTCCAATTACAGGTGTCCCTAAAGGAGGGGGATATTGTTCATGGCATCTTCTAGCACAGCCACCACTTACAAAGCTGGCCATCCTTCTCAGAATAGGGGTCAAAGATGAATCACTTGCTTACGTTCCTGTCACCATGACTTCCCTCAAAGTGAGATTCACTGAAGTTACTTCCAGATTTTTATTCTTCTAAGAGATTAACAATTCTTTGGCTCTGGAAATTTAAGACAGGAGAATTGTAGGGAAAAAAATGGGGGAGTAAACGGAGATTGGTGAAACACCATTTTTAGAATGACTCTATGTGTGCACACATGGATGCTTGCAGTGCTAGGGATCAAACATGCCTCGTGCTAAGCAAACCTACCACTGAGTCAAGCCCCCAGCCCTGGGATCACTATTTTTTGTTTTGTTTTCCTGTTACAACTCGGTATAAACACAGCATCAAAATAAGTTGAAGCAAAGTCAGTAGCCAATAATCTTTTTTACAGATGGGTGTCTGATTTCCTAAGTGCAAAGAACACTGTCAAAGTCCTGCATTTGGCTCTTTGCAGGCAAGAAGGTCACCCCCATTCCTCAGACAGGGAAATGGAGGTATCTGATCTTTTAAACCTTTGCAAATATTTACCAAGAGCCAAAAGCATGCACAGACAACTCTGGCCTAATGTGCCCAGGCCACCTTGTTCTGGGACATATTCAGTAATGGTTGCCAAATTCCACACGAAAGGTCTCACAGTCTCAGAACATTTCTCACTTCCTTGAGCTCCTCCCTCTACTTAAGCAGTGGCTGCTGGTTTGACCCAGATTAAGCACCAGTGGAGAATTCAGAGTACAGACCCTCTTTCTTGGCTTCCACCATATTATTAATTTACAGACCTTTTATTCCCTACATAGATGTAGCCAAAAACACAGTGCAAATGATTCCCTCTCATCATCTGATAGCAGTCAATCTGCAACCAAAGGGTACCAAGGACTTACTGAAGGGTATCAAATACTTTAGAGGGAACTTCAAATGTCCTCAATTTTTCCCATTATAATATGGTCTCAAGAAAGATGTGCCCCAGGATAATGTGTCAATCATAACTTCTGATCTCCTGATTCCTAATACACACTCGTAATCTTCATCCTGCTTAGAAATGACACTCATGGCCCCACATACTGCTAGTAAAACACTGGGTAGGAATCTAAATTAAAAACAACCACCACCTGTGTGGTGGTGCATGCCTATAATCCTAGCAGCCTCGGAGGCTAAGACAGGAGGATTGCAAGTTTGAAGTCAGACTCAGTGACTTAGCAAGACCCTGTGTCAAAATAAAAAATAAAAATTAAAAAAAAGGGATGGGGATGTGGCTCAGTGGCTAGGCATCCCTGGGTTCAATCCACAGTACTACAAAAAAAAAAAAAAAAGGCAACCATCATCACCCACCTTTCACAGTCAAAGGCTAAGTGTAAAAACAACCTACTAGCAATGCTTAGCCCAGGTCAGAACAATTCAAGTGCCTAGACTTTTTCTTTGGGTAAGAAGTTGCCAGAAAAATGGAAGAGGAGAGATAGGAAAGACAACAAATAATAATGATCATGTTAGGGCATTTAAAATGATATTACAAGAATAGCAAGAAAGTCCCTTTCAATTGGTGCATGATTATAACCCCTTATGTGATGTTATCTTAGGAGTTTTTCAGTAGAAAAGTAAATCTGGGGACTGAGGATATAGCTCAGTTGGTAGAGTGCTTGTGTTGGAAGCACAAGGCCCTGGGTTCAATCCCCAGCCCCACAAAAAAAAAAGAAAGAAAAAGGAAAAGAAAAAAAGAAAAGTAAATCTGGAAAAAAATTTGTTTGGTTGCATTAAATTGTCAGCATCACCTGGAAAGCTTCATGTAAACAACATAATCTTGTGTCCAGTGAAAACAGGGATGTATTCAACAATTCATCATGGAACAGCACCTTTCTTATGTTAACAAACCTTTCCTACAACCATTCTACCTCCAAGGACCATCACTCCCTCTACTTCAAAAGAGCCTGTTATACCTATTTGTATTAATGTTCCTGCTTCATCAACCTCTCCCATGAACACTGTCTAGGAGGAAACATCAAAGAATTTATTTTATAAACATTGTCAAAAAAATATCTAGTTTAACGACTGGGTAAAGAGTCTTCAAACTATATATTTGAGATGGGGGAGGGAGTATATGTGTGATCACTCACACCATTTCTGAGAGAGGACGGCCAACTTCCAAATATTACTTTTGCCTTTTTCTAAAAAGGCCAAGAGGGATATCCATCAGGACTAAAGCATGCAAAAACATGCAAATGCAGGAAGAATGGCTTAAGGGAATCCAGATTCACAGGATCAATCATGGATCTTCCAATTCTGATATTAGGCTAAACAGCTGAGCTTGTCCATCTGAAGTGTTTCTAACCACAGCCTTCTGGATGCAAAGTAATCACAGTACAAAACACTGGAATCAAAAAGAAGTTTCACTCGAAGGCCAAGAGAGAGGTCTATTTTTAAAAAGAGTTTGTGCTGAATAGCTAGAGAATGCAAAAGAGATAAAAGTTAACCCTTTGAAGTAACATTTTACATTCAGTGACTGGAGATATAGACCAGATATTTAAATGAATCATAGTAAGATTTGCTTTAAAATAATGTGTTCAGACCGGCAGAGTAGAGGAAGGTGACCAGGGGGAGGGAGATGAGGAGGAAAGAAGAGGTATTTGGGAATGAAACTGACCAAATATGTAACAAGAATCTTCACTGTTGTGTATAATTACAATGCACCAAAAAGAAGGAAAAAAAAGATTTGGACCTGGGGTGGGGGATGCACTGAGGAGAGTGATGGGGTGCGGGGGTGTAGATGAAATCAGATGGAGTTGACAATTGTTGAAGCCCAGTTGGAGATATATCTATATCTACATGTGTATGTGTGTGTGTGTGTGTGTGTGTGTGTGTATGTATCTGTATCTATATTTTTCATAATTTTTGAAAAAGACATAGAAGAATGTAAGATGCACAATATCATGTCTGATAATACTTCCGCTTTGCGCTTTGAAAGCCATCACTTGAAGCACCAAAGGTGAGGCGGATTCCACACCTGCCCTGCTGTTCAAAGAGTAAAAGTCACCCTTTGCTGTTTCCGATCCCCTGGGGAAAGATGTATGCCCGGACTGTTTTCAAAGCCCTCTGTGACTACAGAGACCCTGTATCCTGAACTGGATTTGGGTTAAGATCTCACAAAAACGAACCTAATCCAAAACCAGAAGCATTTTTATCCCTCTGTTCAAACTCTGAAATGCTTCACAGATATCATGGGAGTCCCCCAGCGAACTCTGGACACCCCCCACCACCACCACCGGATTTCACCGAGAGCTGCTGAGCAGAACGTGGCCACCTCCTGGCGCCCAAAGGCGTCGCAGCCCCCAGCCTCGAACCTGGGCCAGTGAGCCCCATCCCCACTGTGTGGTGGTGGCGGAGGTCCACCAGTGGAGGTGCCAGGAACTTGACTAGTGGCTCGGGGGCGCCCCCTGAGGTCCACCGGTGTCGCGGCACCCTCGGAAAACCGAAAGCCGGCGTCTTTCAGGGCTCTGACATTTTAACTTTGCCTGGTTTCCAAAAGCGGCTGCACACTCTGGGGCTACACTTTTCCAAACCAAACCCGTCTTCCCTAAGGTTCCCACCACTGCCCCTTCCCTTTCCTACACCCCTCGGCTCCCGGACAAGGGTAAAGACTATTTACCTCACATCGTGGGCGCCAGAAATAAGACGAAAGTGGTCTAAGCCACTACACCCCAAGGCGGCATCCCTGGCAGTACCATTTTGGATTTCAAGCTTCCTTAGACAACAAAAAAAAGAAAACCACGGTGGGGACATTAACAACATCACTGAGTAAGAATGCCAGAAATGGAATTGGGAATTTGTTTCTCGAAGCTGCCCTCCGCTGCCTTCCCCTTCCTGTGCTTAAGCGTGGCCCTCACGAAGCTCGACCCCGGTGTGTACCTGAACCCACTCAGTCGGCAAGTCCGTGCCAAAGGCTTAGCTCCTGGCAAGGGGAGACAACTAATACAAACACTGGCTGCTGGTCTTTAAGGGAGAAAGGGCAGCCCTTTCTCAGGGCAGATGCCCCAAGGTCGGCACCCGTGGAGACAGGACTCTGGTGGGCATATCCCGAACCTCCAGGTTACTGTGGACACACATCCTCGCTCAGCCTTAGGGCTGGGTTTCTGGACCATGGCAAGAGCTCAATGCAGCTTCGGTGACTGAGGATGCACAGAGAGAAAAGGGGTGCCGAAAAAATGACAGTGCTTTACCTCTCTGTCTCTCAAGGCCACCACCGAGCCTGCAAAGGGAGCACTCACAGTCAGTTCCCCTGGAGAGGGTCCCCGAGGGCAGCCAGAACACCCGCGCCCTGATGTGGGGCACACAACGGGGCTGGGGGACCCGCTGCACCAAAATCTGGCGCTCTGACCGCCAGGGACAGGCGGCTGTTGCCAGGGAAAGCAGAAACATCGGAACACCTGCCTCTTTTTCTTGATTCGTATAATCCCCACCTCCAAGTATCCAAGAGCTGGTGAATGAGAAGGCAGAAAAACGAGGGATTCTCTGTCCTTAGGGGAGTGAGCAATGAAGAGAGTCGACTCCTTTTTCCCACCCTTTCCCCCAGGCTAGGGCAGAGGACCTGGCCTCCATCCCCAGGGAAAGAGCTGGACAGCTTCGAGGGAGCTTGGGGATGCGGCACGGGGGCCCAACCAGAGGGGAGAGGAAATCGGCTGGCCTCTGCCCTCCCGGAGCCCAGAGGGTTTCTGCCGGCTGCGGGAAGTGGAGGGTCGCCGAGAGGCATATCGTTACGAACAGTGATTTATTATTGTTGCCAGTGGCCAATACTGTTCCTGTTTTAACCCGGCCAAAAAGGAGTGGGTCTGGGGCCATCAGCTGCGAACAGCCTGCAAAAGGGCAAAGATGAAGGTAGGCAGGGCGCGCGAGAGAGGGAAAAAATTCGCCCCGGCGCGAAAGGCAACCCAGTCGCCGATCCGCCCCCCGCGCCCCGACCCCGGCAGCCCAGCAAGGCACAGCAGCCGAGTAAAGGGGGCCACAGGACGGTAGAGGAACCGATCTCCCTTAACCGCCTGCTCTCTACACTCCCACTATGCCCAGGCCCCCGCGCCGGCACCGAGGCGTAGCCCGCGCCCCAGACCCAAGCTGGGCTGGGGAAAGGCGCCCCCGGCCCCTGAGACCAGAACCCGGGCTGTTCCCGATATCCTAAAGCTCCGCGGCCAGCCTCCGGCTACTACCTCCGAACAACGGGGCTTCCAAAGGGTCGGAGAACTGCAAAATGAGCCCCTCTGAAGAGCTCCTTCAATCCCCGATGGAGCGAGGGAAGCACCCAGGACCCCACAAAACCCACAGAAGCATCCTTCTCCTGGCCTTAGTCTCGCTAACCATCCTACAACTCTAGCCTCCCGATTGGCGCCGGAGCAGCAAAGCAAGTCCCCTTTTCTCCAGACTCCAGCTTCCCCGAGCGCCCCCCCTCCAAAAAAAAAAAAAAAAACAGCGGGAGCAGACCCCCGGTTTCCAATCCTACTATCCGTCCGGCCCCTGCTTCCACCCTCCGGGACCACAAGCCTCCCTGAACATCGCCAGAACCAGTGAAGCAGATCCTTTTTTCCTCCCCAGGAGCCCGTCCCCCCTCCACTCTCTCCAGGGTCTCTAGGACCGGAACCCAAGCTCCGCGCTCCGGCAACTACTCGGCATACCCAGCGCGCGCGGGCCGGGGCTGCGTCCCCTCGGTCGCCGGCACTCACCGGGGAAGCACACGACATAATGGAGCACAGAACTGGTGATTTTCAGGAACAAAATCCACCAACACGGTTCCAGTAACCTCCGCATGTCCGAAAACGCACATCGAAAAGAAGAAAGCAGGGGGGGGTAAACTTGTTGAATAAGTTCTTGCTTCCGTGAGAGCCTCCGCTAAGCCTGGGCGCTTTCCCGGCTCGCCAGCTCCACGGGCCCCCCACGCTCGGCAGCAAGTCCCCCTGGAATCCGGGAAGCCGCCGAGCGCCCCCCCGGAAAATCTCAAAAAGTGACTGGGGATGCAAAGCCACGCAGGGGACGATCCTCTCGGCGGAGAAGGGCTGGTTGCGGTTCAAACAGGAGCGAGCGAAGCGGGCAGGGCGAGGAGTGGGCGGACAGCGACGATGACCGGGGCCCGAGGCAGGCAGGGACCGCGGGCGGCAGCGGCGAGCAGCCGAAGATCTCCAACTTGAGTCGGCAGCACAGCGCAGCCGAAGAGCCGGCGGGCGGCGGCGGGCTAAGCGCCGCGCGGCGTCTCCGGGCTTCAGGCAGGCAGCTCCTTCCAGGGCCCCGGGAAGGAAGGAGGCATGTTTGCGAGAGGGGAAGGGAAGGGCAGAGGAGGGGGGAGCGAAGGGCCCCCCCAGAATAGAAACGGCCGGAGGAAACGCAGGAAAACACAAAGGATCTCAGAGGGGCGCTGGGGCGAGGGCGCTTTCAGTCCATGCTCCTGAAAGTTGTGGCTCCGGCGCAGGCTGGGGAGGAATCGGGAGCGCGGGGCTGGAAACTGGCCATGCCTCCATACAGGAAGTAACATGTGAGCATGGATCCTGGCAGAGACTTTAAAGCCGGCGAGCGGGCGAGCGAGCGAGCAGGGGGCGCGCGGCGGCGGGAACGCGCGGGGCCGACGGGGGCGCGCAGCCCGGGGCAGCCAGCGGCGGGGACGCGCGCTCCGCGCTCTTAAAGCGGCCACGCTTGGCTCTCGCCTTCCAAGGGTCCCACAGGTCAGCTCAGCAGGCGCACCCCGGGAGCTGTGGGCTCTACTGGGAAGAGTTTGGTGGCTGGGGGTGACTCTGGCTCCATCTCGCAGACAGAGGAGGGCGGCAGCCTTCTGGGGCCAACGGGTCTGCCAAATTCCCGTTGTGCGAGTTCTTAAAGACGCTGCGCGCTGCGCGCGTTTGGCTAGATTCCCCAGTCCGCGTAGCTAGCTGATCACGGACTTGGGGTGGGGTATGGGGTGGCTTGGCCCGAGGCTGGGGAAAAGACAGAGGCGACAGAGCTGTCTTTTCTAGGGCGAGAGGGTTTTTCCTGTTCTGCTTCACTGCCTTGACAGCGCCGCGGTGGGGCGCACCACCCGCGCCCCCAGTTCGCACCCCCAACCCAGAGCATTTCCCCTCCTGGAAACAATGCCGATCGGCCCTTGCATTCAGGTTGCCTTGAGATTTAATTTCCCCCCGCTTTTCAAGTTTCCATTGGCCAGTCCACAGCTGCGGAGGGGGGGAGGGGAGAGATATCCATCCCAGGCTTACAAAATCTAGTCCTTCCAAGTCCCACACCCCGTTTCCCGGAGCCACTAAGAATCGGTGGCGGACTTCTCCCAACTCGCCGCTCCTCCAGAGGTTCGTGTACCTCAGTCTGACCGCAGGGAGGGCACAGGAAGTGCGCATCTTACCCCTGGCAGCCTGAAAGCAGCGCCGCGGGGCAGGACTGATTTCCTGGCAGCTACCCGGGGAGCCTCTGCTTCTTTAGCAATGGGAAGAGGCATCCGGGGGAAAAGAGAGGACTAGGCTTATCTGTAATGAGTTTTGTCCCTTGGCTCTCGGTGAGAAGATCTTTATCGCTTAGACTTCTAAGAGCCCTATTTTCCTTCTTACGCTAATACTAAAAGTGGGGGAGGCGGGTTTTTGATTAAATGTGTAATTGAGCCAAGGTAATTAGCCATTTATAATTTTTGCCTAATTTTTCTGCCTCTGTTTAAAAGCTCTATTAACATGTTTTTAACGTGCCCCTGCTGTTTCATCGCACCACTACAGGGTCCCACACACGCCCAAACGTCCCAACCGGATGCTCGGTTTTCAAATAATATACAGATGTTCGGAGATCCTCCCGCAAGATGTGATTAGGGAAGCAATTTCACACCCACACTTCCAAAGAAAAACCTTTGAAAAGTTAGGTTCGGGATGACAAACTAATAAAAGCCAGGAAGTTCCTGGGGAGGGCCTAAGCTCTATTTTTAGCAGAAAGGGGTGAACACCCTCCACAGGGTGGGGAATGAGGCCAGTTTGTTTGCTTTGGAATTTGGTTCTTCCTGGTTTTGTTGGAGTCCCGAATCCTTCATGAATGCTTGGAAGGGCCAGTTTTCTTGGAAGTGTTGAGTTTAAGGGACGTTCATTTGTCAGCAAGGGTTTGAGACAGGTTGTAATGATCCTAGCGAACCTACTTCTTTAAAGGTTAATTGATAAAATGGGGGAAATCTGTTAAATTTAAGTAACACGCAGATCAGCATCCTCAGGCGAGTTTCTTCATCTGTAAAATGGACATGATAAAAGTTGCCCTTTGTAGAGTGCTTATTGCCCCAGGCACTGTGCCAAATTCCTTCTATGAACTGTTCACTGCTTCAACAAAGTTACTGAACACTAACCTTGCAGAGCATGCTGAGAACACAACACACAACTCTGAAATGAGAAATGGAAAGAAGGGGCTTCAGAGTCCCAGAAAAACCTCAGGATGGATTTGGAGAGTGAATCACCACTTACCCTCACTGGGCAGGGGCCCCATGCTATAATTTCATATTTTATGAGATCTGGGCTATTGACTGCCCTGGAGACCCAGGTTGAAGTTTACCCCAAACTGCTCTCAGAAGCACAACCCAGGACCCATCTGTTCCCATAAAAAAGTAAAAATTTTACAGGTACATTACACAGATGTGTCTTCATTCATTCTACAACCAACTACACAGCATAAACACCAGATACTCCTTTCAAGTGCTGGTGCCCCAAAATGACCCTGCCATACTCCTACCCGAGTACAATGTGCATTGCCCCCAGCCCATGTAGCTGCTGCACAGTACAGGGAGCACAGCTGGCCTGAAGGATGGGAGAGAATTGAGGAGTTCACTTCCTTGATAGGAAGATGAGAAGGCTTCACTGTGAAGATGCTACTATTGGTAGCAAATTACCCTCCGTTTAGCAGCTGAAAACGGTACACATTTCTTTCACAGATCTGAAAGTCTGAGTTTTGGGGCACAGCACAATTGGGTCCTCTGCTCAGGGTCTCATGTGGCTAAAATCAAGATGTGAGCCAAGCTGTCTCTTTAGGAACTGGGGTCCTCTTCCAGTTACTGGCAAAATTCAGTTCTTTGTTGTTGTAGAAATGAGACCTTCATTTCTTGGTGGCTATTCATCAAAGGTTGCTCTTCATTACAGGTTCAAGCCACTCCCAACATGGCAGCTTACTTCTTCCAAGTTGGCAGAACAACCCCATAAGATTGGCTATGAAAATCTTGAGAGTGACTATCACTTTAGTAATATGAACATCTAACTCACTCTTATGACAAGAGGATTGTATGTGACGGAGTGGGAAATTTAGGGACCATACTGTTAGTGACCTATTTGGAGTACAGATGCTCCTTAACTTATGATAGGGTTACAGTCTGAAAAACCCATTGTAAGTCAAAAATACCACGAGGCAAAAAGCATTTAATAGGCCTACTGAACATCCTAGCCTAGCAACACAGCAACTATAGAATATTGTTTCCCTTCATGAACACATGGCTAATTAAGAGCTACTGCTGCCTAGCATCTCAAGAGCATACGCTCTTGTTTAAACTTCAAAATTCAAAGTGTGGTTTTTACTGAATGCAGATCACTTTTACACCATTATAAAGTCAAGTCATCGTAAGTCAGGGACCATCTCTATAAACTGGTGGTTTAAAGCAATAGCTCTCAAGTCACCTTAGCTGGGTCCTGGCATTGCTTATGCAAGTGTGATCATGGGTAACTTAACCTCTTTGTGCCTGGGCTTCCTCATTTGTAAAGTGGGAAAATAACAGCATCTACTTCTAAATTGGGAGGATTAAAAGGAATTAATATACATAAAATACTCAAAGTGGTGCCAGGCACCTAATAAGCATTTAATAAATGTAAGCTATTACTGTTATCTGTTCACCCAGCAATGCGATAGTGAACATGTTATCTTCTAGCTGTTCAGGCTTCCATTTCTTCTAGTAATAACACCCCAGTTTCCCTATGTACACATGTCCCCAGATGGTCTTGGTGAGTCTCATCTGCTCTTTCCCCACCCCTTACTCTCTGCCTCCCTACCTCACTTGGTCAGCATAGGCACATATCTAGCCCTTGCTGTGGGGAACAAGCATCTCAGACTCCAAGCCTGATGAGCCCTGTTTCCAGTTGGTCAAACTTCCTCTTGAGTTTGCCAGGCTAGATGAACTTAAAGCCTTGAAATTTTCCTGGGGCGGGGGGGGGGGGGGGTGGGGGGGGGGGAAGCTGGGGGGAGTGCTATAGTGAGGCTGCCTAAGAATAAAATAAGGAAAGGACAGAAGGAAGCAGAATGGAGAGGTGGGGGCCAAGGAACTCCCAGTATCTTCATTAAAGTCCTTGAATTAAGTTATACCTGAAGCCAGAACAAAATGGGCTTTTCAATTACCTGAGCTGATAAATTCCTCTTACTGCTTATTCCTCTTTGAGTGGAGTTTTATTGAAACTAAAAACCTGAAATCTGGAACCAATGGTGACCAGTAAGTAAAATGTCCACATTTTACAAAGGAAGCAGGAACTGTTAGAACCAAGTGATTCAGTTGAGGTGACTGAGATTGTAAACAACAGAAGATTCAAGCTTCTATTGTATCAATCACTTGTCAGGTTAACAAATCACTCCAAAATTCAGTAACTTGAACAACACCATTTTATTTGTTCTTGATGCTCCAGACTAGGAGAGTTTGGGCTGGACTCAACTAGGCAGTTACACTGGCCTCATCTGAGGTCATTCATGCAACTACAGTTCCAGCATCCCAAGGCTCCAGTGGGGCCACATCATTTAAGAAAACTTCACTCATGTGCTTATACAGTGGTACTGGCTGTTTACATCCATTTGTCTTTGCAGCAGCCCATCTCAAATCCATTCACAAAAAACCTCAGGATTGAAGGATATCCAAGACAATAGCTACCAGGCATCTGGAGACCCAGGCTTAGCAGTTGTATGTCATCACCTCTACTGCATTTTATTAGTGAAAGCAAGTTGCACCACCACCACATCAGATTCAAGAGGAGGTGGAAATAGACTCTGGCTCTTGATGAGAAGGACGGCAAAGTCACATCACAAAGGGACATGGATGTAAGAATGAGAGGAATTGTGGTGACCTTTTTTGCAAACAATGTACTTCATTACTATTAAAACTAATTGGTGGGACTGGGGCTGTGGTTCAGTTAGTAGCATGCTCACCTAGCACATGTGAGGCCCTGGGTTCGATCCTCAGCACTACATAAAAATAAAATAAAGGTATTTTGTCCACCTACAACTAAAAAATATATATTAAATAAGTAAATAAATGAACTAATTGGTGGAGCCTGGCAGTGGCAAACATCTGTAATCCCAGGTTGAGGAGGCTGAGTGAGGTAGGAGGACTGGGTGTTCAAAGCCAGCCTCAGCAATGGCCAGAAACCAAGCAACTCAGCAAGACCCTATCCCTAAATAAAGTACGAAATAGGGCTGGGGATGTGGTTCAGTGATTAAGTGCCCCTGAGTTCAACCCCCACGCCCCCCCCCCCCCCCCCCCCCCCATACAAAAAAAAACAAAAAACTAATTGGTGGAGCTTAGCATGTGCAAGGCCCTGGGATCCTTCCCAGCACTCAAAAAATAGAAAAGAAAGAAAACTGTTTTTCGTTTTTTTGTGGTACCAGGAATTGAACCCAGAGAAACTTTACTACTGAGCTACATTCCCAGCCCTATATTTTTCATTTTGAGACAGGAGGCTGGCCCCAAACTTGCCTGTTCTAACTGCTGTTTTCAAGCCTATTAGGGTTGCAAATAAGATCTTTACAGAGGTAATCAAGTTAAAATTAGGTATAATGTGGGCTCTAGTCTAATATCACAGGTATCCTTTTTAAAAAGAGGAAGTCTGGACCTAGACACAGGACAATACACAGTGAAGACACAAAAAGAAGACAGCCACGTAATTATAGTGAAGCATCTAGAGTCGAGGAGTACCAGGGAATGCTAGCCAACAGCAGAAGTTAAGAAGAAACAAAGAATTTCCCTAAAGGTTTTAGAGGGAACAGAACCCCATCCACACCTTGATTTTGGACTCCTAGCCTTCAAAACTGTGAGACAATGATTTTCTATTATTTAAAGCCACCCAGTTTCTGACACTTTGTTACAGCAGGAAACTAATAAGGAGCCATCCTTGGACTTGCTTCCTTCTCTGTCCCTGAGAACTTTTCAGTGTTGATTCCCCAAAAGATATCATGACTGATCTTGCTTGAGTCCTGCAGCCCTGCCTAAGCTTGGCCAACCTGGGAGTGAAAGAAAGACTCATCCTGGTTAGACAAGACATAGGAAAAATTTAGATGGGGAAAAGTGGCTGCAATCTCATTTAATCCTTGATGTCAGTCCTCTGAGGTGGGAACTATTATTATTCCTATTTTAAGGGCATGGAAACCAAGGCACTGAGAAGTTAGGTAATGTAAAATGAAGCTACCAAGGATGGAAGGGACTCTGTTGTTGGACACTGTAGGCTCAGAAGTAAGCTATGAAGCCTAGTTACCAGACCTCAATGCTAAAGTCATGGTAACATGGTTCATAAATATCATAGGCCCAGAGTGACCAGATATAGTAACAATTTATAGAGAAGAATCTTCATCACAGCAGATTAAATTTCAGCATGAATCCAGAAAGCCAAATCATATTCAAATCATTACAGTAAGTTTTATATCAAGAACCTCAGCTGGGCGTGGTGGTGCACGCCTGTAATCCCAGCACTTGGGAGGCTGAGGCAGGAGGATCATGAGTTCAAAGCCAGCCTCAGCAACTTAGAGGCCCTATGCAACTCAGTGAGACCCTGTCTCTAAATCAAATACAAAATAGGGCTGGGGATGTGGCTCAGTGGTGGAGTGCTCCTGGGTTCAATACCTAGTACCAAAAAAAAAAAAAGAACCTCAAAATCTTTGTATTTTTTGGCCCAATAATTACATTGTTATTACTCTCTTAAGATAGTGATAATTGCAAGAACATGAAAAGATGGCCTATAGAATGGGACAAAATCTTTGCCACCTGCACCTCAGATAGAACATTAATCTCCAGGATATATAAAGAACTCAAGGGCTGGGGTTGTGGCTCAGTGGTAGAGCACTCACCTAGCATGCATGAGGCCCTGGGCTCAATCCTCAGCACTACATAAAAATGAAGTAAAGGTATTGTGTCCACCTACAACTAAAAAAAATATATATTTTTTTAAATTTAGAAAAAGAACACGAAAACCTTAACACCAAAAAAGCAAATAACCTTATCAATAAATGTGCTAAGGATCTGAACAAGCACTTCACAGAAGAAGAAATACAAATGGTCAATGAATATATGAAAAAGGCTCAACATCTCTAATAATTAGAGATATGCAAATCAAAACTACACTGAGATTCCATCTCACTCCAGACAGAATGGCAATTATCAAGGACACAAGTAACAATAAATGTTGGTGAGGATGTGGGGAAAAAGGTACACTCATACATAGCTGGTAGGATAGCAAACTGGTGCAACCACTCTGGAAAGCAGTATGGAGATTCCTCAGAAAACTTGGAATGGAACCACCATTTGACCTAGTTATCCCACACCTTGGTATATACCCAAAGGATTTAAAATCAACATACTGTAGTGACACAGCCACATCAATGTTCATAGAAGCTCAATTCACAATAGCTTAACTCTGGAGCCAATCTAGGTGTCCTTCAACAGATGAATGGATAAAGAAAATGTGATATATATACACAATGGAATATTACTTGACCATAAAAAAAAGAATGAAATTATGGTCATGTGCCAGTAAATGGATGGAACTAGAGACTATCATGCTCAGTGAAATAAGCCAATCCCCAAAACCATAGGCCAAATGTACTCTCTGATATGTGGATGCTTACACACAATAAGGGGTGGGAAAGAATAGAAGTTCATTGGATTAGACAAAAGAGAATGAAAGGAAGAGAGGAGGGTTGGAAACAGGAAAGACAGTGGAATGAATGGGACATAACTTTCCTATGTTCATATATGAATACACAACCAGCGTAACTCCACAATAAACCCACTTAATTCTTATTTTTATGTGAAAATATGAGGTTCGCTGCTCATCTACAACCTCCAGAATGGGAAGTTATACTCCATGTATGTATAATATGTCAAAATATACTCTATTGACATGTATGTCTAAAAAGAACACATAATTTTTTAAAAAAAGATAGTGATAATTACAAACGGAGTCAGGCATGGTGGTGCATACCTATAATCCTAGCCACTTGGGAGGCTGAGGCAGGAGGATCACAAGTTATAAGTCAACCTTGAAAAATTAGTGAGACCCTGTCTCAAAATGAAAACCAAAAGAGCTGGGGGTGTAGGTCAGCGGTAAAGAGCCTGCCTCACATGCACAAAGCTCTGGGTCCAATTTGCTTTACTAAGGGGAAAGGAAGAAAAAAGAAAAGAAGTCCCTCCAAAATACTTCGGAAGATGTTCCTTGCAACAATATTTATAGTAGCAAATTACAAATGTGCGATAATCCGTTGAAAAACCTACTATCAATATAGTAGGCTATTGCATAGACATTAAAATTAGGTTTATGAAGACAGAGAAAAATGCTTAACTTATTCTGTAAGGTAAGAATCGGGGCATAAATTTAAATACATGGTTGTAGTCAACTTTATAAAACAAAGCTATATGCCTATTTAAATTATTGGAAAGAAATACACTAAAATATTTACAATGATTAACTTAGGGTAGTAAAATTACCAGTGATTTAATTTTCTTTAAATTTCTTACATTTTTAAACTTTTCTACAATGAAAATTTTAACACAGAAACATTTATTTTAAAAGAATTTAAAAGACTGTTGCCTTGAAATTGGTGTGAACAGAGAAAATTAGAAAGTCAAATAACAGCTCTTCAACTTTACAATAAACCCACTTAATTCTTATTTTTATGTGAAAATATGAGGTTCGCTGCTCAGCCAGCTCTCATTAGAAGATTCTCAAAGACCCTAGAAACATATTCCTTTCAGCATATCAAACAGGAGAGAGTAAGAAACTAAGAAATCATTTTAGAAAATCAAATTGTCTTAAGAAAAATTATCTGTAACTGCCGTTTTGTACTATACTTACATAAGCCACCAAACATAGATGGACTTACTTGAAACATAACAAAGAATCCTATGACAAGTTATCATTAACCTTAATTATTCTCTTATTAACATCTAATGGGTCATCTACAAGTGTCACTTGTAATGCTTTATAAATAATACTTATTATTGGCACAATCCTGTATTTATTTTTAGTTTTTGCCAGGCTGGGATAATACTGTATTTTTATGCTATAGCAAATGTTCACTGTCCACACAACACCTCCTGCCCTTTCTTTCGTCCTAAGAGGACCCTGTTTAGTTTGTAGAATTAATGGGACCCATCCCAGTCTTGCTCCTCTTTTTTCTTTTTCTTTTCTTTTTTTTTTTTTTTTGTTTCCGGGTTTAAACCCAGTGTGTTTTACCACTCAGCCACATCTCCTGCCCCTCTTATTTTTTATTTTGAGTCAGGATCTCTAAGTTTCTTAGGTCCTCACTAAGTTGCTGAGGCTGGCTTTGAACTTGCTACCCTCCTGCCTCAGTCTCCCAAGCTGCTAGGATTACAGGCGTGCACCACCACACCCAGCTTTTTTTTTTAATGGTGCAGGGAATTGAACCCGGGGATGTTCTACCACTTAGGTACCTCCCCACCCCTTTTCACTTTTCATTTGGGAGAAGGTCTTGCTAAGTTGCCCAGGCTGGCCTCCAACTTGCCTTCCTCCTGCCTCAGCCTCTTGAGTAGCTGGGATTACTGGTGTGCACTACCATGTGCAGCTCATTTTATTTATTAATTTTAAATTTTTTTATTTTGAAATAATTATACTTTTACACAAAGTTATACAAATAATATAGGAAAATCTCATGTAATGTCATTCAACTTCCCCAAAAGATACATCAAAGTAACTATAGCTACTTAAAACTAGGAAATCTTTTTAAAATTTTTTATACATATATATAGGATAATAATGCCTCTCATTCTGTCATCCTTCCCATCCCCACCCACCACCCCATCCCTTCCCTCACTGCCCTCTGTAAAATCCAAAGTTCCTTCATTTTTTCCTACCCACCCCCACTATGGATCGGCATCCATTTATCAGAGAAAACATTTGGCCTTTGGTTTTTTAGGATTGGCTTATTTCACTTAGCATAATATTCTCTAGTTCCATCCATTTACCTGAAAATGCCATACTTTCATTCTTCATTAAGGCTGAGTAATATTCCACTGTGTATATGTACCACTTTTTCTTTATCCATTCCTCTGTTGAAGGGCATCTAGGTTGGTTCCACAGCTTAGCTATTGTGAACTGAGTGCAGCTCACTCTATACTATAATTTGACTTCACATTGTCCTTTGCAACTACACATAGTCATATGATCCCATTCTGATCAATAAGACTGAAGCAGAAGATTACTGGGCAGAAGTGTTTGGTGAAGCTTAATTTTAATATCTGCCTCCTGAGAGAGGACTACATCACCGCCTATAAAGTAATTTTCTAAAAAATTGGCCCAGCACAGTGGCACACGCTTGTAATCCCAGCAACTTGGGAGGCTGACGCAGAAGGATCACAAGTTCAAAGTCATCCTCAGCAACCTAGGGAGCACCTGTCTCAAAAGAAAAATAAAAAAGGCCAGGAATGTAGCTCAGTAGTAGAATGCTCCTGGGTTAAATCCCTAGTACCTCCAAAAAGTGAATCAAATAAATTTTAAAAATTGAATATGAATCTGTGAATTGGATAGAGTCTTTCAATTAAACTATCAATTTACAGTGAATACAGAAATCAATTACATGGCATCACATTAATGACATCAGAACCCTGACCAAGAAAAACCACAGGAAAGCCTTATTTCATCAGCAAATTCATTGCAAAGGAAGAAAAAAGATATAATCTGTAGATTTAAAAATGATTTAAGTGTCATATCAAACATTAGCAGGGGCTCTGGATTCAAAGAAACTCTTTTTAAAGAAAGGATGAAATTTGTAGGAGTAACAATAATATTAAGCATTGTGTTCATGCCGAACCTTTGGTTTTAGAAATGCATACTAAAATGTTTGAAAATGAAATGATAGTGAAGGCTCGGGCTTGCTTCAGAATACCTTTGGAGTAGGAGAAGTAGAGACATAGATTAAACCATTTTGGCTATTAGTTGATCATTGTTGAAACTACATGATGGCTAGATGGAGTTCATTACATTTATTTGTTTATTTTGGCATATGTTTGAAATTTCCCATAACGTCTTAAAAGTGCATGTAGGGGATGGATTTAGCTGACATTTCCTTTCTCCCCTTTTCCTTCAATTGGAAATGGATGTGATGCTGGAGCTTTTGCAGCATTCCTACTACCATGAGGCTTAAGAGCATGAAGATGAGAATGGCAGAGCAGAAATATGGAGTGAATCCTGGGTCTTTGGTGATGCTCTTGAGCTTCAGATTTTCTATGGAAGTCAAAGTTCTATTTGCTTAAGCTACTGTTTTAACAGTCGTCTATTACTTACTGCCCAAAGCAACCCTGATACAATTGCTAGGTACTAAATCTTTCTCAAAACTGAGGTTTCAATTTCTTTTTCCACTATAATATGGAAAGTAAGATTTCTTTATAAAAATATATATTTTAAGTCATGCAGTGGCACACACCTGTGATCCCAGAGACTCAGGAGGCTGAAGCAGGAGACTCGCAAGTTCCAAACCAGATTCAGCAACTAAGCAAGGCCCTAAGGAACTCATTGAGACAATGTCTCTAAATAAAACACAAAATTGGGCTGGGGATGTGGCTTGAATGCCCGTGAGTTCAAACCCTGGCACCAAAAAATAAATTATACATGTAATTTTTTATAATTATATATACTTATATAATTATGTATTGTATATAATTATATATTATATATACTTTATATATAATTATATATATTATCTAAGTGTATGTGTGTATATATATATATTTTTTGGGGGGGCTGGGGACATAGGTAGAGTGCTTTCCTAGCATTTGCAAAGCCCTAGGCTCAATTCCTAATACTTCAAGAAAGAAAGGAAGAAAGGTGGCAATGAGTAAGTGAATGAATTAGGTATGGAGAGTTTGTTGTTAGGCAGAACAGTTTAGATAGACAGATATATTTAATATACAAAATATATCAAATTTTGCTTAATTTTAAAAAGGTAGAGGTGTAAATTCTGATGTGGAAAGACATCCAAAATTGTGCTAATGTGGAAGCCAAAAGTCACATGTAGCCATCTGAATTAATGAAAACTAAATACAAATTTTTAAAAAATTCAGTTTCCTAGCTACCTTCCAACTGCTCAATAGCCATCAGTGGTTAGTGACAACCATAATGGAGAGTGCAAATTAGAACATTTCCATCATTGCAGAGAGTTCTCTTGAACAGCACTAGTCCAAGAACTACTTCACAAATATGTAACAATAATTCAATAGATTAAGAATAGCTTATTCAACAAATGGAGCTGGAGCAATTGGACATCTGCAGTCAAAAATATAAACATATAGCTGGACATAGTAGTGCACACCTGTAATTCCAGCAATTTGGGAGGCTAAGGCAGGTGAAGTGCAAGTTCCAGGCCAGCCTCAGCAACTTAGGCCCTAAGCAACTCAGTGAGCCCCTGTCTCTAAATAAAATATGAAAAAGAGCTGGGGATGTGGCTCAGTGGTTAAGCACCCCTGGGTTCAATCCATGGTACATATATATATATATTTTTTTTTTTTCCCCAATGTATACAAAAATTAGCTAAGTATATCATATACTTAAATCTCATATGTTAAATTTGGAGGAAAAAAAGAGAAAATCTTCAGGATCTAGAACTAGGCAACTTCAAATCAACTGGGTACTTAGAATCAACACCAAAAGCATAAGAGCCTGATTAAAATTTACCTTATCAAAATTAACAACATTTGCTTTGTGAAAAATCACATGGAAAGGTCAGAGAGATAAGGGTAGAAGAAAATATTTGCAAACCAAATTTTCCAACAAAGGACTAGTATCTAAAGTATTTAAAAACTGCTCAAAGCTCAACAGAAAAAAATAAATAAACTAGAAAATGGGCAAAAGACATGAAAAGACCACACAGAGAGCAAATGGAATTTTTCTGTCAATATCCTGGTTGTGATATCATGTTATACTTTTGCAAGCTGTTACCATTGGGACACCTGAAATCTCTCCATATTCTTTCTTTTTTCTAATAACACTTTTATTGAGATATTCAGACTATAAAATTTATGAAATTTAAAATTCCGAAATGCACACTTTGTTGGTATTTAATATACTTACAAGGTTGTGAAAACCACCAATGGGTACTTAATTCTAGAAGATTTTCATCTCTCCCAGAACAAACCCGATGCCCCTTTAAGTGTTCACTTCCCATTTCTCTTCCCTGCAGCTCCTGAAAACCCCCAATTTTCTTTTTGTCCTACAGATCTCCCAGTTCTGGTTATTTTATGCTGCGTGTAAATACTACATGTGCAATTTCAAAAAGCAAAGCTACTTCAATTATAAAAGCAATTTATTTTGTGATATAAGTCTAAGAATATGTATTAAAACAACTATAGGAAACTCTACAATAATTTAATTCTATCACTTTTTTTATGATTACTACTTTTTTTCTTCTTTCTCATACTTGAGATTGAGCTCAGGGGAACTCTACCGCTGAACTACACCTTTTTTTTTTTAAAGATGTCACCAAGGACTAGTATCTTTTTTGTTTGTTTGTTTGTTTGTTTGTTTTGGGACGGGGGATTGAACTCAGGGGCACTCAGCCACTGAACCACATCCCCAGCCCTATTTTGTATTTTATTTAGAGACAGGGTTTCACTGAGTTGCTTTAGGGCCTTGCTAAGTTGCTGAGGCTGGCTTTGAACTCGCGATCCTCCTGCCTCAGCCTCCCGAGTCACTTGGATTACAGGCGTGCGCCACCACGCCCGGCTCTTTTTTTTTTTTTTTTAAATACTTTGTTTAGTTGTTGATGGACCTTATTTTATTCATTTATTTATATGTGGTGCTTAGAATGGAACCTCACTCATGTGAGGCAAGCACTCTACCACTGAGCCACAACCCCAGCCCTGAACTGTATCTTAGTTTTTATTTTGAGTCACAGTCTTACTAAATTGTTGAGGCTGACCTCAAATTTGTGATCCTCCTGCCAAGTAGCTAGCATTAAAGGCATGTGCCACTGCACCCAGCTACTATTTGTGAAATAAGAAAGGTATTACATACCTCTTCTGAGTAATCATCCCTGAATATAGCATTCAGAAATTATTCTATTTTCTTCTTAGTTCTCACACTACTTTCTTGAACCTATAGTTGTGACAGAAATCTAACTTTAAATGGCTTAAACAAACAAAAAACACTGAAACTTTAAAATCCTCAATATAATGGCAAATTAAGTTCCACAATATATAACAAAAAAAAAAGAAATAATGAACCATAACTAGGAATTTCAGTGGTATTTAAAAATCAGTTAACATAATAAATCACTCATATATTTGCAAATGCTCTACCACTGAGCAGCACCCCCAGCCCGTTTTAGTTTATTTTACAACAGGTTCTCACTATATTGCACAGGCTGGCCTTGAACCTGGTGATCATGATATCTTAGCCTCTTGAGTAACTGGTATCATAGGCATGAATCACTGTGCCTAGCTTATTCTCTCATATTGACAGACTAAAGAAAACAATACGATCATATCAATTAGTACAGAAAAGAATGTGACAAAATTCAATATCCATTCATGACGAAAACTCTTAGTCAACTAGGAACAGAAGGGAAGTTCCTTAATGTGATAAAGAGCATCTATTTTAAAAAAGATTTAATCTGATATTTTTTTGTAAAAGACTGAAATTCTTTGCTTCCAAAACTGGCAACAAGGCAAGGACATCCACTCTCATGACTCTTACTCATCATTACACTAGAAATCCTGACCAGTGCAATAACACAAGTTAAAAAGGCACATGTGCCTAGGTGCTATGGTGTGCATGCCTGTAATCCCAGTGGCTCAGGAGGCTGAGGCTGGGGATTCCAATTTCATAGTCACCCTCAGCAACTTAGTGAGGCCCTAAGCAACTTAGCAAGACCCTGTTGCAAAATAAAAAAATAAAAGGGCTGGGGTGTGGCTCATTGGTTAATCAACTCTGGGTTCAATCGTAGTACCAAAAAAATAAACACATAAAAATAAAAAGAGATATACGTTAAAAAGGAAGAAATAAAGCAGCCCCTGTTTGCAGATGACATGATTAACTATACAAAATCCCCAGCAATCTATAAAAAATCCTAATGAGTTTAGAAAGGGTCTCAGATACAAGGTCAACCTGCACACACCACTTGTATGTTCATATCGGAGCAAGAAATAATTTGACAATGAAATTTTTAAAAGCACATTTACAATACCCTCCCCCCCAATTAAATATTTTGGTCTAAATCTAGCAACACATATGATCCTGCATATGTGTTGCTGAAAACTACAAAATGCTGATGAAATAAACAGAACACAAGTTAAACAAATGATAACTATACCATGCTCATGGACTGGAAGACTCACTACAGTTATTAAGAAGTCACTTTTCAATAAATCTATAGATGTATGCATTTCCTAACACTATTCCAGGAGAACTTTTCACAGATATAAGCAAACTGATTCACAGTATCACTATACACCTGTTAAAATGGCCTTTAAAAAGACTGACAATGCCAAGTGTTGCCTAGGATTCATAGTAAATTGAATTCTTATTCATTGCTAGTGGGAACATAGTATGTACAGCTATTCAGGAAAACATTTTGGCAGTTTTCTATAAGGTTAAATACATACAACCCAACAATCTCATTTTAGGCATCTTCCCAAGTGAAATGAAAACCTATGTTTACACAAAACCCTGTATGTGAATATGATTACAAGCTCTACTCATAACCACTCAAAAATCGGAAACAACCCAAATTCCCTTCAAAAGGAGAACGGATAAACAGTGATATGTCTTATCAATGGAATACTGCTCAGCAATACCAAGATACAATTTTTTTTAAAATATTTTTTAGTTGTCAATGGACTTTTATTTTACTTATTTATAAGTGGTGCTGAGAATGAAACCCAGGGCCTCACACATGCTAGGCAAGTGCTCTACCACTGAGCTACAATCCCAGCCCCAAGATACAAATATTAATACATGTAACAACTTGGATGAATTTCAAAGGTATCATCTCTGGGGGAAGATACCAGTCTCAAAAAGTTAAATTTCCATGGTTTTATTTATGTAATATTCTAGAAAAGATAAAACTATAGGGAAAGAAACAGAATAGTAGCTGCCAGGGGTTAAGGCTATGGAATGAGTTTGGTTATAAAACATCATGAGGAAGGGGATTTTGGGGGGCTGATAGAATTGTTCTATATCTTGATTGTGGTGGTAGCTACATGAATATATATATATATATGTGTATATATATATATATGCATGTGTTAAAACTCATAGAACTATGTAAAAGAGTCAGCTTTCTGCATGTAATTTTAAAAAATATTGTTTAAAAAATGGGATACTGACTTCAGGCATGGCCAAATCCAGGAGCTTCAACAATGCCAACAAAACTTAACCTCTTCGAATTCTTCTCTCTTTTACTCTAAGCTGGATATAGTCTCAGACAGACTTTCTTTTTAAGGGGCTTGACTTTCCTTGGACCAATGTAGGTCATATGTACATCCTAGAATCATAGACCATGTTCACCTATGGCCAAAGAGAATGAAAAATGCTCTTGGCTGGGCTTGGATCCTGTGCCTACTTCTGGTGGCATAAGGGTAAGTGAGAATCAAACTGATCCAACCCACATGGACTGAGAGTAAGGAAGAGGTGGTTCCAAGAAGACAACAAGCTATTATTATTAGAACAAAGCGAATTTGTGCTAGACAGATCAGAAACCATAGATATCTCTGGCTTCCGCCTGGCCTTTCTTTCATTTTGGATTACACTATGCTCTGTCAACTCTGAGATGTCCTCCACATAAACCACAAATTCTTTGAAACCAAGGACTCTGCCTTATTTTTTCCATTCAGCTTCTAACACCATACACATTCCCCTCCACAGAGTAGTAGTTCAATAGTATTAGTAGCATGCATGATAGAGAACCATGCATTTATGAATATGTTTATAAAGCTCTATCTTTGTGTGAACATGAAAAATCTCTGAAGGCACATTATTTCATGTTTCTCTGCAACCACATTAATAGCCACATTTCCATTCAATCTTGCTTCTCTCTATGAGGTTTTAACATGTACAGCTCCATTTTCCAACAAGGGCCAATCAATCATTACATCATCATCCATCATGTCTGAGCTCTCAGTAATGAAGGTGTCTTTCTTTCCACATTAGCAATTTAGGTGGGCAAAAGAGCCATAAAGATGTATGACAGAAGACTGGAGAATTGGATTAAACAAGGTTAAGCAAGATTCCATTTTCTGGGTCCCTCTTTGCTGCAGGAATTTTGTTGATTCACAGAATGAAGGGGCCGATTGTTTGAAAGTTCTTTTTTTTCAAACTCTTAAAACAAAATTGTACTGAAATCACTTTTTTTCTCTGTTTCTGGAATAGCAGAGAGCTGGGAATACCAACCCATCTACAATGACATGTTTATTTTAAAGTTATTAGAGGAATTATGTTGGGGCAGGGGGTGCAACTCAGTGGTAGAGCACTTGCTTACCATGGGTGAGGTCCCAGATCTTATCTCCAGCACCACAAAATAGAAAAAGAAAAAAAAAAAAAAAGGAGATAACTTATCCATCTAAAAATCCTAAATTGTAGCAACTGTGAGATCCTGGTTAATTGTTCCCAACTACCACAATTAAGGTGTGCTCATTGTCTTGCTCAACAAGGTCCCATATGATTTGCCCCCCATGTCCCCGCCTTTCCATCTCTTTCACATTCCACTCTTCTTAAGCCTCCCCCTCTGCCATCCATATCAGCCTTTTGCCTATCAGTCAGATTTAGTTAATTCCCACTTCAGGGTCTTAGCAATTGCCCCATCCTCTTGCTCAGGGTTTCTTATCCCAGGCACTGTTGACATTTGGTGCCAGATAAGTCTCTGTGCTGTGGCTCTACTGGGTGCACTGCAGAACATCGAGCCTTAGCCCTGATCACAAGATGTGACAACTAAACTCCTTATATTACCTGATGTTCCTTGGGGACAAAATGCCCCCCATTGAGTTGGCTGTTCCCCCCAACCCTGAGTTATTTCTCTTAACTCTGGATTGTTCCATTTGAACTAATCCCAGCTCAGCTTCACAGAAGCTTCCCTGAGCACCCTACCAACTGGTCACTTTCTATCACAGCACTGTCCCCTTCACAGGAACTTATTCCATACCCTGTTCCTTTCTTTAATCATTGTCCCCCATTCTCCCTCCAGCATGAGCTTTATCTGCAGTATTCTGGTCCCTAGAACCTGGAGCACAGCCTGCACAGGATTAGGTTCAATGCGTACAATTATACATACTGGGTTAATGAACAAGTGAGAAGGGATGGTTTTGCCACAAGGACTTTCACCAGCTCATTCATTATCATTTTCACTGCAGAGATTTCAGCTTTTGAGAGATGTTTAAAACTTTTTATCTATTTATTTATTTGGTACCAGGGATTGAACCCAGGGGTGCTTAACCACTGAGCCATACCCCCAGCTCTTTTTTATATTTTATTTAGAGACACGGTCTTGCTAAGTTGTTGAGGCTGGCTTGGAACTCTTGATCCTCCTGCCTCAGACTCCCCAGCTGCTGGGATTACATGCATGTGCCATTGAGTCCAGCTTCATTTATTTGTTTTTATTTTTGGTGCTGGGTACTGAACACTGGACTTGCTATTAGTAAGCTACATCCCCAGCATCACCATCCACCACCCCCACTTTTTTTTTTGAGACAGGGTCACAGTAAGTTGTCCAGGTTGGCCTGGAAGTTGCAATTTTCCTGCCTTAGTCTCCCATCTCTAGGGTTACAGGTATATGCTACTGCACTCAGCTCTCCTAGCGTTTCTTCCTTCCTTTCTTTTTTTTTTTTTCTTTCTTATAGATGGACACAATACCTTTATTTTACTTATTTATTTTTATGTGGTACTGAGGATTGAACCCAGTGCCTCACAGGTGCTAGGCAAGTGATCTACCACTAAGCTGCAACCCCAGTCTCCTCCTAGCATTTTCGAGCCTGAATTTTTCCCCCCTATTTGTTTTTTTCTTTCCATATTTTTTATTGGTGCATTATAGTTGTACCTAATGATGGGATTTGTTACATATTCCTACATGCACACAATATAACAATGTAAATTGGCCAATAATACTTCTCAGCACTTTCCCCCTCCCTCCCCTACTCCCTTCCTCTGGTCCCTTTCCTCTACTGATCTCCCTTTGATTTCCATGAGATTCCTGGCCCCCCACTTTTCTTTTCCTTTTTCCTCTCTAGCTTCCACATATGAGAAACCTGAGTTTGGCTTATGGAGCCTGAATATTTTTTACCTGTTTACTCAGTGTAATTCTTTTTTTAAAATATACATATATTTTTAGATGTCAATGGACCTTTATTTTTATTTACTTATTTATATGAGGTGCTGAGAATCGAACCCAGTACCTCACAGATGCCAGGGAAGTGCTCTATCACTGTGCTATGACCCCAGTCCCTCAGTGAAATTCTTAACCTTCCAACTTTACTTAAAATTTCACCTCCCTCAACAGGCTTTAAATGCCGTAAGTACAGGTTCCATTTCTCACCCTTCAGGTCCACTCACTCCCAACCTGACCTCTTTTCTCCCCCACTTCCTCCCTCCCTTTCTTTCATTCTTTCCTCAAGCGCCCATTGTGTTCCAGACCCAGGATTAGGCCACAGAGATACTGTGATAAGCTTTCTGACCTTCCAGTCTTTTTAGCCCTTCCAAGGGCACAGAAAGTGGACAACTAATTATAGCAAGATGGATAGAATTTGCATTGTGAACAGAGCATACAGCAAAATCCCAGTGGATCTGAATGCTTTGAGAAACATCTTTCCCATTGTGCCCATATTATGTACGCTCATATAAGTAGATTATTCTCCCTTCTAGGATTTCAAGTCCTTCGGGACAGACACTTTACATTCTCTTCTCTTTAGGTTCCTTCCACAGCACTCAGCATGGTATCTTTAACACAGCAAACACTCAATAATTGCTCATTGAATCAGTTAATAAATGCTTTGCTTTTAAAATACTGACATGGAGAGGTTGCATCTTTTCTTCTCTAATTTGAATAGAAAACATATTTTCAATCACTTTATTTAGTATAAGGACATCTCCACAGGGAAACAAATAAAAAGCCTTTTTTCTTGATCCCTCAAAAGACAATGAAAACTTGAAATTGAGACTCAGGTACCAGAATGGGAAGCACAGGGAAAGAAATGGACAATTATTAAGAGTAATTTAGATGAGAGAGGGTTATTGAACTAAGAAACTATTAATGGTGCTAGTCAGTTTCCCATGTGAACAGGTAACAATGACAAAAAACACTGGGGCAGTGTTTTTGTTTGTTTGTTTGTTTGTTTGTTTTTGGTACCAGGGATTCAACCTAAGGGCATTTAACCACTGAACCACATCCCCAACTATTTTTTTTTATTTGTTTTAGTTGTCAATGGACTTTTATTTTATTTATTTATATGTAGTGCTGAGAATTGAACCCAGTGCCTCACATATGCTAACCACTGAGTCACAACCCCAGTCCATCTTTTCATATTTTATTTAGGGACAGGGTCCCTAAAGTTGCTTAGGGCCTCGCTAAGTTTCTGAGGCTGACTTTGAACTCATGATCCTCCTGCTTCAGCCTCCTAAACTGCTGGGATTATAAGTGTGCACTACCTCAGCTGGCTTTGGGACAGTGCATTTGTGAAGTCAAGAAACCATGGCAACTTTTTTTTTTTGGTCTGTCAAATTAAAATATATATATTAAAATAAAACATATATATATAAACACATACATATGTATGGGTACGTGTGTGTATATATATATATACACATACATATATGTGTGTGTATACATATATATGCTGGGCCATGGTGGTGCACACCTGTAATCCCAGAGGCTAGGGAGGCTAAGGCAGAAGGATCATGAGTACAAAGCCAGGCTCAGCAAAAAGTGAGGCACTAAGCAACTCAGTGAGACCCTGTCTCTAAATAATATTCAAAACAGGGCTGGGGATGGGGCTTAGTGGTCAGGTGCCCCTGAATTCAATCCCTGGTACCCCCCACCCAGAAAAGGTATATATACCTTCATATATATATGCCCATTTTGTTTTTATGCAAATAGTTTTGGTTTAGTTCACACAGTCATGTGATTTATAAACTTCCAAATTGTCCCATATGGCTAAATACTGAGAATCTGACCTTGTAGTTCCTAAATTCTGTTACCAGGGGTATCTTTTCTCAACATGAATGGTTGGTACTCCTCTTGCAGAGTGTGTTCTGAGCACTGAAAGTCAGGGCATGAAGAACCCACTGAGATTCAGATGTAGGAGCAAGTGAGGCAGATGGTGAGAAAAGAGGAGTTTTATTTCAATGTAGTCACAGAAATACATGGTGCTGGCTCTGATTTATGACGACATGAAGACGATTAATCCAGAGCACTGGAGAGAAGCAAAGTGGGTGGGATGCCGATCAGAGGTAATGAGGACAAGAAGTGCAGTGGCGGCGCAGGTCATGGATTATCTCAAATTCTGCTTTGCTAAGCAGAGAGCCTGACACCAAGCAGAGGAATAGGGATGCTGGTCTCAGAATACTTATTTAAGTGCCCTGATCTGTCAGTATTAGCAAAGGATCTGCTAGAAGCCAAACAGACTTCCTGGAAATGATTTAGCATCATTGGGAAAAGACTTCAAGAGACTCAACATCCAGCTGGGCTCCCAGTACTGTTCATATTCGCTAGTAATGGAGTGCCATTTACTGAACACCTGGCATGGGATGGGTAGGTGTTATTACTACCACTATTTTGTGGGTGAGGAAAAAGGACTAGAGATGTTTTGAAATGATTTGCTGAAAGTCACACAAGATAGAGAATTGCAAAAGCAGAAATCAAAGGCAGTTCTTTCTTACACCATAGTGTATATTAGCCATAGTGGAATAGTGGGCATTATCCATCTGTTCTCTTGCTACTGAAATGGTGGTACCAGCAGCATCAACATTACCTGAGAGTTCAGAGGAAATGAAGAACCTGGGATTTAACTCAGACCTGCAGAATCAGAATCTGCATTTTAACAAGATCCTCAGATGATTTGTATGCTCATTCAAATTGAGAAGCATGTCCTAGATGTAAATCCTTGCTATACATTGGAATCATCAGGGGAGACACTAAAACCTAAGAACCCAGGGCTCACCTCCAACAATTATATCAAATAATCTGAGGGTGGAGTGTGGACTTTGGTGTTTTTTTTTTAAGCTTCCCAGAAAGGCCCTGTGACTGAAGCTCCTTTGCAAGAGAAATTCTAAAATGGAAAATGGAAAGTTTATTTTGCAAGTAGGAGCTGTAACCTTGTTCTAGGCTTTGCTCTAGGAGTGTTTCAGAGGTTTCTGCTTCTATGGAAATAGAAGGAGACCTTCAGGACAGGAGGTAGGATAAGCAAAAGGTGGGCAAGCCCTTGCCTTATTTCAAGCCAGAGTTTGTGGAATGCAGTGGTTCTCCACTCTTACTGCATACCAGAACCATCCAGAAGCTTTTCAAAAGTCCTGATGCAACCAGTGAAACAATAGCTGTACTCCATTTGTGTTCAATGAATCAATAAGTAAATAAAAAAAAAATTAAAAAAAAAAAAGTCCTGATGCACAGAGTATGCCCTATACCAATGAAATCTGGAGTTCTGGGGACCCAGACATTAGTAATTTTTAACGTTCCCAAGCATTTCCCATATGGAGCTAGGGTTGAAAAACCCTTTTCTAATTAGAATCTCTGGGACTCTGAATCTCATCAGTTCTCCAGCAATAAGTGCCAGTGTGCAGGAAATATGGAGAATAAAAGAACAAGTGAAAACAACACTATGGGGATGCAATCAGCCAAGTTTAGAAACAGGGACAAATAGCCCAGTTAACCCAAATGACCCAGTTTCTCTAACAAACACATCAATGGCATTAAAGAAAGGGGAGAGATCCAGTGTTATTTTTTCTTTATTTTTGTGTATAGATGTTCACACTTTTTCTTTAATGACAAAATTTTTTTTATTTATTTTCTTTTTAATCTCTAGAGTTAAGCCCAAGAATCTGTAATTTTCCCCTATTTGCAGGGGATCCTGGTGAATCATTAAACTTTGAAGACTTCTACTCTATACCAGAGAATTCATTATGCACCTGGACTGTCTTAGATCCCACCCAAGTGGTTCCAGTGCTAAAATCACAGTTTATCCTCATTTTGTCAATAACATCTATACAACTGTACTTCTCTTAAATTTTTGCTGGAGTTGTATAGACCTGCACACCCAGTACAGGGGATGAAATGCTATATAAGTATAAAATACACACCAGATATCAAACATTCCATATGGGAAAAAAGGAAAATATTTCATCAATAATCTTAGGTTGATTACATAGTAAACAGGAAATATTTTAGATATGTGGAACTAAAATAAAACATAATTACTTTCATCTATTTTTTTTGTAAGATGAGAAAATTGAAAGCTATGTTTGATGCTCACATTATATCTCTGTTTAACAGCATGACTGTAGAGCCTCAATACTCAAAATGTGGTCCACTGACCAGTAGCAGCCTCTGGGAGCTGGTTAGAAATGTAAACTGAAAGGTGGGAGTGGTGGGGCACGCCTGTAATTCCAGTGACTTGGGAGGTTGAGACAAGAGAATCATCAGTTTGCCAGCCTCGGCAAATCAGCGAGGCCCTCAGTGACTTAATGAGACTCTGCCTCAAAATAAACATAAAAAGTTCTAGGGACGTGGCTTAGTGGTAAAGCCACCCTGAGTTCAAGACCTAGTACCAAGAAACAAAGAAAAGAAAAAGAAATGTAAACTAAAAGCCAGGTGTAGTGGCACATGCCTGTGATTCCCAGGACTTGGGAGCCTGAGACAGGAGGATCACAAGTTCTAGGCCAGCCCCAGGGACTTTGTGAGACCCTGTCTCAAAAATAAACAAATAAATAAAAAGGGCCGAGGATATAGTTAACGATAGAGCACCACTGGGTTCAATTCCTGGTACTGGAAAAAGAAAAAAGAAATGTAAACTTGAGCAGCACCGAGGCACAGGGTATTAGAATATGCACTTGACTGAACAAGATCGCCAAGCCTCTACCTGCCTCAGGCTCTCAGTCTGAAAAGCTGGGACAGAAAGAAGCCTAACAGACTCATTTATTCCATTCCTTTCCCAGGCAGCACTGCATTCAAACTCCCTGAGTACATCACCATCATCAAATTATCCACCTTTCTAATCAGAGTCCGGAAACAAAAAACTTCCTCTTCTTTCAACCTCTTTCCTGCACTTTGAGACTTGGATTTCCAGCTCTGCTTTCAATCACTGTAGAGCACTGGTTACTATTTTTCTTTTTCTTAATACTTCTTGTTCAAGGCCCTCTTTAGATTTTTTTTTTTTTCTTAGCTAATTTTGTCTTTGTCACATGGGACTCATTTCCCCTTCTTCTTCCTTTTTTTTTTTTTTTTTTTTTTTTGTACCAGGATTAAACCCAGGGCCACTCAACCACTGAGTCACATCCCCAGCCCTTTTTAGCATTTTGTTTAGAGACAGGGTCTCACTGGGTTGCTTAGGGCCTCACTTTTTGCTGAGGCTGGCTTTGATCTCAAGATCCTCCTGCCTCAGCCTCCTAAGCCGCAGTGTCCCAACCCTTCTAATCATCATGTGTGCCTTTGCAGAGGCACACCATTACGCCCCTCACACCAATTCACCAAATACTGGGTGTCCCCAGCCTGTTCTTTAAGTAAAATCCAAAAATGGCTGGTACTGGGTAGATCTGTTGGAAAGAGCACTTTGATAAATATTCCTGTCTTTGGAAGGTCAAACAAAAGGGGAAAAAAGTGAATAGGGAGGGGCTGAGTTCCTTGGAGACCAAACAGGAAATGTGAAGTGAAGCTCGCTTTTGCCTGGAATGAAGAGGGCTTAGCGGAGCAAGAAGGGTGGGCAGGAACTCAACGATCTAATTTTGGTTCTTTCATTAGGTTAGATCCCAAACTCAGGAAAAGTTAGTCACCAAGCTCAACTGCCTCCATTTCTTCCCATCCATGGGGATAATGTTCTTCTTCTACCTCACGGGGGACCTTCAAAGGTTGTAATAAAAATAAATTAAATAAATAAAAATTAGCACTCTTTAAAAAATAAAAGTGAGCCAGCATCCTTGGTCATTATCAACATTTATTTCCATGTGAGCCCTGACAGTTTTTCTCCCCATTAGGAATTTCTATGTGAATTTTATTAGTCAAAGGGATAATACTAGAATTTAGCAAAACTGAAACAGTTCTCTAACTAAGTCATTATTCCACAACACCTTACTGATAGAAACCAGCTCATAAAATCTGTTACACTTGTTTGGTGACTCAGGGGCCCTCACTTCCACAAGTGAAAAAAGCAGTTTAATACTGAACAGAGACTCCCTTAGTAACACAGAGAAAAGTTGCACACTATTATGCCCATATTGAAACTGGAGATATTCAATAGTGGAAATTTTTGGAAACTAGAAACAAATCCATTTTAACTAAAGAGAGCTCATAGAGAAAGTAGCCCTATAAAATTCCTAGTTTCTTTTTATTCTGATTTTAAAGAACTTGGTTCAGCTCCCAAGGCTCTTTTTAGCTGTGCTCCAAATGAACCCAGGTCTCTGCAAGCTAAGTATTACCACCAAAATGTAATGTTTTCCTGCAAAAAAAAGCATTAAAGCAGTTACATTTCCTCTACAGTGTGATAAAATTTCCAATGAACTTAACATTTATGTTTTACCCTTTAAAAATTAACCATATTTTGCATTTCCCAAACACTTTACTTGCTCTAATTAACATCACAATGGGAAAGTGACTTTATTCTTATCTATAGGCAAACAAACAGAGTTTAAGTGACTGAGAGAGGAGGTCAGGAACAGAAGACCAGGATTTGACCCTGTGGGAAGATGATTGGGGCAGTTTTTCAGGGACTTAACAAACATGCACCTAGTGATGTTAAACCACCAGTGGCATAAGGTGCTGATTTCCATCCTAAGCATCACATACAAATAAATAAAAGAAGGTAGTGTCCATATAAAAGAAAAAGAAAAAGAAAGCAAGCAGTTGTTGGCTCAAATTGTAGCCTAGAAGGAACAGGTGGATCTGAAGGGTAAGAAAAATCAAGAGGGGGTGAGTTGACTCCTCTCCCACAGGTAGCCATGCAGAGGCATGTGACCCAGTGATGACAACAGCTGACACAAAGTACTAAGGATCAGATATGGCATCATCTCATTATCTTTCCAATATTTTGAAGTACACTATCTAATGGTTTTCATTTTATGAATTAAAAGATACAAAGTTTAGAGAGATGTAATAACTTCTCTAAAGGCCAAAGGCTAATTTTTTTTGGTTCTTTTTAGTTATACCTAACAATAGAATATACTATGACATAATTATAAAACCATGGAATATAATTTGTTCTAATTCAGTCCCTCGTATTTCTACTTCCCCACACCTTTCCCCTCCTCCTGTCCTGTTCCCTCTATTATATTGATCTTTCTATTATATTTTTTTAAAACTTAGTGTCTTATGAATATACATGATGGTGAGATTAATGTTCATATATGTACATATTCATTCCACTGACATTCGCTATGCCATCCCTCCTCCCTTGTTTTCAGTCCCCTTCGTCTACTACTCTGATCTTATTTCTATTCCTTCTTTTTATCCCCCCTCCCCTTATTTTGGATTAGCTTTCACAAATCAGAGAAGACAACCAATCTTTAATTTTTTGAGACTAGCCTAGTTCACGTAGCATGATAGTCTCCAGTTCCATCCATTTGCCAGAAAATGCCATAAAGTCATTCTTCCTTATAGCTGAGTTATAATCCACTGTGTATATGTACCACATTTTCTTTATCCATTCTTCTGTTGAGGAGCACATGGTTGACTCCATAGCTTAGCTATAGTGAATTATGCTGCTATAAACATAGACAAGGTTGCCTCACAGTAGTATGCTGATGTCAACTCCTTTGGATAGCTGGGTCATGTAGATATACAGTGTTTTGAGGAATCTCCATACTGCTTTATGGAGTGGTTGCACTGAATTGCAGTCCAATAAAAATATGTGAGTATACATATTTAGGTATATACTCATAAACATTATTATTTGTATTCTCGAGGATTAACATTCAGATTGGAGTGAGATGAAATCTCAATATAGTTTTAATGTGCATTCTTCTAACTGCTAGAGATGCTCAACATTTTTTCATATATTCGTTGACCGTTCATATTTCTTCTTTTGAGAAGTGTCTATTTAGTTCCTCTACCCATTTCTTGTTTGGGTTATTAGTGTTCTTGGTGTTAAGTTTTTAGAGCTCTTTGAATATCCTGGATGTTAAGGTTCTATCTGAGGTGCAGGTGGCAAAAGATTTTCTCCCATTCCGTAGGCTCTTTTCACACTCTTTATTGTTTCCTTTGCTATAAGAAAACTTTTTAATTTGATGTCATTCCATTTACTGATATTTAGATATATTTTTTAAGTTGTTGATGGTCCTTTATTTTACTTATTTATTTATATGTGGTGCACAGAATCGAACCCAATGCCTCACACATGCTAGGTAAATACTCTACCACTGAGCCACAACCCCAGTCCCCCGTTTATTGATTTTTAATTTTACTTCTTGCATTTTAGGCTTATAAAGGAAGTCAGTTCCTGAGCTGACATGTTGGAGTGTTGGCCTACATTTTCTACTAGCAGGTGCAGGGTTTCTACTCTAATTCCGAGGTCTTTGATCCACTTTGAGTTGAGTGTTTTGCAGGGTAAAATATAGGGGTTAAAGTTGATTTGATTACATATGGATTTCCAGTTCTCCCAGCACCACTGGTGGAAGAGGCTATGTTTCCTCCAACATATGTTTTGGCACCTTTTTATAGTATGAGAAAACTATATTTATGTGGGTTTGTCTCTGTATCTTCTATTCTATTCCATTGGTCTTCATGCTTTTTTTGGTATCACTACCATGCTGTTTTTGTTACTATAGCTCTGTACTATATTTGAGGTCTTTTATTGTGACTTCTCCTCCTTCACTATTCTTGCCAAGAATTACTTTGGGTGTTCTGTGCCCCTTATTTTTCCAAATGAATGTCATGACTGCTTTTTCTACTTCTCTGAAGAACATTATTGGAAATTTGATAGGAATTACATTGAATATGTATAGCACTTTTGGTAGTATGGCCATTTTGACAATATTGATTCTGACTATCCTAGAACATGGGAGGTCTGTCCGTCTTCTAAGGTCTTCTTCAACTTCTTTCTTTAGTGTTCCATTTGTTTTTCATTGTAGAGGCCCTTTTGCCTCTTTTGTTATATTAAGCTCCTAGTAATTTTTTTTTTTGAGGCTACTGTGAATGGGGAAGTTTTCCTAATTTCTTTTTCAGCAGATTCATGATTGGAGTACAGGAATGTGGATTGATTTATGGGTATTGATTTCATAGTCTGGTACTTTGATAAATTCATTTATGAGCTCTAGAAGTCTTCTTGTGGAATTTTTTTGGGTCTTCTAAATATAGGATCATGTCATGGGAAAACAGAGATAATGTGAGCTCCTCTTTTGCTATTAGTATCCCTTTAATTCCCTTCTTTTGCCTGATTGCTTGGGCTAGTTTAAAGGATTATGTTGAATAGAAGTGGTAAAAGTGGGCATCCTTGTCTTGTTCCTCTTTTTAGAGAAAATGCTTCTAGGTTTTCTCTATTCAGAATAATGTTGGCCTTGGATTTGTCATGTATAGCCTTTACAATGTTGAGGTAGGTTCCTTCTGTTCCTAGTTTTTCTGTTTGACACATGAATGGGTGCTAACTTTGTCAAATGCTTCTTCCACATCTATTGAGATAATTGTTTGATTCTTCTCCTTAGGTCTGTTTATGTGATGAGTTACATTTATTGATTTCCACATGTTGAACCAAACTTACATCCTTGGGATTTCAATCCCACTTGGTCATGGTGCACTATCTTTTTGATGTGTTCAGTTTGTGGTTTGCCATTATTTTATTAGGAATTTTTGTATCTATGTTCATCCAAGGATATTGGACTGAAGTTTCTTTCCCTGATGTGTCTGTCTGGTTTTGGTATCAGGGTGATATTGGCTTCATAGAATGAGCTTGGGAGAGTTCCCTCCTTTTCTATTTCAAGGAATAATTTGAGAAGTATGGATATTATTCTTCAAGTTTGGGTAGAACTTGGCTGAGAATCCATCTGGTCCTGGGTTTTTCTTTGTTGGAAGGCTTTTCATGGTTGCTTCAATTTCATTACTAGAAATTGACCTGCTTAAGTTTTCTATGTACTCCTGGTTCAATTTGGGTTTTCATATGTCTCAAGGAAACTGTCCATACCTTCAAGCTTTTCTAGCTTATTGGAGTATGAATCTCAATATAGTTTCTGATGATCCTTTGAATTTCAGTAGTGTCTGTCGTGATATTTTCTTTCTCTTCGTGATTTGGATAATTTGAGGTTTTTCCTCTCTCTTTTAATTAGTTTGGGTAAGTGTTTATTAATTTTCCTGTCTTCTACTGATTTGGGTGTTGTTTTTTTTTTCTTTCTTTTTCTAGGGTCTTGAGCTGTCATGTTAGGTTTTTATTTGCAATCTTTCCATTCTTTGTATGAGTTCAATGCTATGAACTTCCCTCTTAGAACTGCCTTCATACTCTCCCAGAGATTTTGATACCTTGTATCACAGTTCTCAGTTACCTCTAAGAATTTTTTTTTATTTTCCCCTGATTTCTTCTGCTATCCATTCATCATTCAATTGTGTATTGTTTGGGGCTGAGTTGTGGTTCAGTGGTAGAGTGCTTTCCCTGCACATGTAAGGCACTAGTTTCGGTCTTAGCATCACATAAAAATAAATAAATAAAATAAAGATGTATGTCCATCTATAACTAAAAAAAGAGTTTATTATTTATTCTTCAGGTGTTAGAATGGTTTCTATTTTTTATCTTATTATTGATTTCTAATTCTATTTCATTATGACTGGATAGATAGAATACACACTATTATCCCTAATTTTTTTGTATTTACCAAGATTTGTTTTGTGAATTAAAATTCAGTCTACTTTAGTAAATGTTCCATGTGCTGCTGAGAAGAAAGTGAAGTCAGTCATTGATTGATAAAATATTCTAAAGATGTCTGGTAGGTCCAAATTACTAATTCTACTTTTTAGTTCTATAGAATCTTTATATAGTGTTTGTTTGGATAGGCTATCCAGTGATGAGAGAAGCATGTTAAATCATCCAGTATTATTGTATTGTGGTCTATTTGATGTGGGGCGGGGGTAGGTAATCAGGAATGGAACTCAGAGGCACTCAATCACTGAGCCACATCCCCAACTGTATTTTGTATTTTTAAAATTAGAGACAGGGTCTCACTGAGTTGCTTAGCACCTTCCTATTGCTGAGGCTGGCTTTGAACTCGAGATCCTCCTGCCTCAGTCTCCAGAGCCACTGGGATCACAAGTGTGTGCTATTGTGCTCAACTTTGATTCTTAATAATGATAAGGGTTTTTGTTAAAATATTTTTTTAGTTGTAGATGGACACAATATCTTTATTTATTTATTTTTATGTGGTGCTGAGGATGAAACCCAGGCCTCACATATACTAGCCACTGCTCTACCACTGAGCCACAATCCCACCCCAATGATAAAGTTTTGCTCGACATACATAGATGCTCCAGTGTTTGGGGCATAAATATTCACGATCATTATATCTTGTTGATGTGTGATTCCTCTAAGCAACAGAAGAATTGTCTCTTTGGATTAATTTTGGTTTGAAGTCCACTTTATCTGATATCAGAATGGTGACCCTTGCTTGTTACTGATATCCATGTGAGTGGTATGTTATTTCCGATCCTTTCACCTTCAGCCTATGGATGTATTTTCCTGTGAGGTGAGTATGTTGCAGACAGCATATTGTTGGGTCTTGTTTTTGATCCAATCTGCCCAACATATGTCTTTTGTTTGAAGAGTTTAGACCATTTACTAAATTCAATGTTATTATTGAGAGGTGATTTTTATTTCCTGCCATTTTATTTCTAATGTTTAAATTGGATTTGATTCTCCTTTGAGTGACTATTCTTCTAATGTAATACCTTCCTATGCTCATTTTCATTTTTATATTTCATTTATTCTTCAAGAAATACTTTTTTATGTTTTATAGTATAGCTTTCTAGTTAAGAATTCTTATCGATGAGGGTTTTTATTTCATTTTCAATTTTGAAGCTTCAGTTTTCTGACTATAGTATTCTTGGTTGGCATCCATTATCTTTAAGAGCTTAGTATATATTGCTATAAGCCCTTTTTGCTTTTATGGTCTGGGTTAAGGAATAAGTTGAAATCTGGATTGGATTACCTCTAAATGTGACCAGTCATTTTTCTCTTGTACATTTAACAATTCTATACTTATTCTGCATATTAGGCATTTTCACAATTGGGTGAAAATTATGTCTTAGGTTGGAACAGCGACATTCTCTATTTGGAGTCCTATATGCCTCCTGTATTTGAATATCCTTTTCATTCTTAAGGGCTGGAAAAATTTCTGATATTATTTCAATGAAAATATTGTGCATTCCTTTAGTTTGTGTTTCAGAGCCATCATCTATCCCAGTGAATCTTAAATTCGGCCTTTTAATGTCATCCCAGATTTCTTGCATATTGTCTCTGCAGTCTCTTCAGATCTCTTCTCTATTGTTGACTTTATTTTCAAGCTTGTATGTTGGGGGTTAGAGCTATAGCTCAGTGGTAGAGTGCTTGCTTAGCCCATGTTGAGGTACTGGGTCAATCCCCAGCACAACATAAAAATAAAAGTATTATGTCCATTTACAACTAAAAAAATAATAATAAGGGGCTGGGTTTGTGGCTATGTGGTAAAGCACTTGCCTAGCATGTGTGAGGCACTGGGTTCGATTCTCAGCACCACACATAAATAAATGAATAAAATAAAGGTCTATCAACATCTAAAAAAATTTTTTAAATAATAAAAAGATTATATACTTTGCTTTTAAGGCCTGAAAATCTGTCCTCAAAGTGGTCTAATCTATTGGTGATGCTTTCCATTGAATTTGTAATTTGATTTTTTGATTCCTTCATTTTGAGGATTTCCACTTGATTATTTTCCAGAATCTCTGTCTTTTTTTTTTTTCTTTTGCAGTGCTGGGGCTCTATCTCTTTATTGAAGCAGTATTTCACTTCCTGTGTTTACTCTCTGATTTCACTCCTTACATCATCTTTCAGCGTATAGAAGAGTTTGAATATAAATTTTCTAAATTCCATCTCTGACATTTCTTCCACTGTGGCGTCAATGAAATCTGCAGAAGTATTATGTGTTGTTTGGGATATTTTGTTCCTTTGCTTTTTCATATCATTTGTATGTCTACCCATCTATCGGTAAAGTTCTGATGTCTTTTAACTAAAGGACTACTATGTGAGCTACTTATTCTTAAGAGCCCTGGGTTGGGTGCTATCTAGATAATGATATTTTAATTCAATGTATGACTCTGCTAACTGAAATATGACTCTGCTTTAAGAGACATCACTGAGCCCAATTTACTGTAATCACTACTGAGCCAAACCTCAAACTACTCAACCTTCTAAGAACAAAACTGGTTTCAGATGTTCTTTGCAATGCCTCAAATTCTGTTAGAATAAAGTTGTGGAATGGGTCAAAAGGTCAGTAGTTAAATTTAGTAAGTTTACCATAAACCTTAAGTGAGTGCTTAAAAGGATGAGGAAGAAAGTTTGTGCAAACAGGAGGAAAAAAGGATGGAAAGAGAGGGGGAAGGAGGGAGGGAGGGAGGGGGGCAGAGAGAGAGACAGAGAGAGAGAGAAGCTATAAAGGGATAATTTACACCAAAGCAGAAAGGAGAAATAGATGAATGGGTATTATTTGAGGTAGTAGCAGAGAGCACAAGACAATGAATGAGGTAAGAGAAGGAGGTATGAACTAGAGCAAGTAAAACAAAGGTAGGAAACAAGATTGATTTCAATTAATGCTTTAAACCATTAGATGACGTACATTCAAATGGGTTGAAGGTACCATATTGGCTATTGAATTAACAATTATTATTCAAGTTAAGTTATTTATATGATCAAAGTTGACATTAGAGTTGTTCATCATCTTGGAGGGTGCAGTGTTGTGACTTGGCTGATTCTCATGTTGCAGAAGTTCAGGATGCAGGCTCTGAAGTGCCCCTGTGTTTGCTCTGGGTCACAGATGTACCTATTCCACTCTACTGGAGTCTTTTTTCTTGGTAATGAAGATCTGGTAATTGTGTGTGTGTACAGAAACATAGTTGTGAGTTTTCCATAGGCATTCTAGTTTTCCCTTGCTGCCTCTGCTCTCTGAGGTGCTGCAGTGAAAGGTCTCTGGTAGTTCACCTGGATTCCAGTTTCTGCTGCCCCAGGTTGTGAATGGTGGCCTTGATTCCCTCTGTTTAATAAGTGTGGTGCAAGGTCCCACAAGTATCCAGACAATGCCCTGTCACTGGCTGGTTATGAGCACCATTCAGGCTGTGCACTTCTTCATGCTGGTAACCAGCCCTTTCTGCTGCATAGCCTCTGGCAACTTCCCCACTGGGTCTCTATGTCACTGGATATTCAGGCAGCTTCCCTCTGGTATGGAGCTGAGATCCCAGGATCCCATGGTGCCTCCACCCACCTCTCAGTGCCAGTGGTTGGGGCCTGGAGAATCACCTCTCCTTTGTTCTGGGTCTAAGCTGCTTTGCTGTGGCCTCTGAGTTGAGGAAGCCTGTGCTGAGCTTCCTGCCCTTGCCTGGCTTGCAGAGGCTGGGTAGGGGGTCTAGCCCTGCACTTCCCTTGGCCCAAGTTCCCTAAGTCCACTCTTTCCTCTTGTTCATGGGGAGTGGGATGGGGAGTGGGGTTTCTGAGATTTATAGCCTGTAGTGGTCCTTCTGAGATAGAAAAGGCCAGGCAGTGGAGAGTAGGAAAGGGTCAGTTAAAGTGGGCAAGTGGTTGGCACAACATGTTACAAAACAATTCTTGTTTTTTGGAAATGGCATAAAATTCATCTCACAAAAACTGACTGCATGGGTTCAAAGATGGCAGATTAGCATGAGGTAGCATTTCTCTTACCTTGGCTACCCAGAACTCAAACGGTAGGAACAACAGGTCTCCCCAAGGTTTAGAGTGAAAATTTCAGATTCTGGAAGGGCAGGTCTGACCTAGCCAAAGCAGGGACTGTTTGACTCATTAATCGAATTTAAAACAACAACCCTCTCCACCAGTTTATCAATAGTCTGTCATCCAGGAGCCATCTTGGGACTTCGGCGTGGTGAAAACTAAGGAAATGAAACCCAGATCCATGAGTTTGCAGCTAGGTCTGCATGGGCCTGCCTGAGCCTAGCAAACCTGTGAAAAGTCAGAAACTGGTTGCATTTTCACCCTGGGGAAACACAGGTTAGAAAGGCAGGAGTAACCCAGGCTCTCGCCAGCTCCATGAGCCCAGGAGCTAGTGGGGACTGATGGGACTTGTTAAAATGAGTCGGAGTCAGAAAGTTGGAAAAGGGTGTGAGGACATTTTGCCCTCAGCTTGCCCAGGTAGGCAGTCCAGCACCCACAGTGTTCTTAGGGCATGCCCAGGCAGCACTTGCTGGGTCCCAGCACCAGTCTGGTCCCTGGCTCCATTCCACCAGGTGCGGCATCAGTCTGGCACCCAATAGGGTCCTCTGGCTTCCCAGCTCCCAGTCTACCAACCCCTCCCTGGTCTCTGACCTGGCACATCGTTCGCAGCTTCATGGCAGGCCTGTAGGCCATGCATGGTACCTAGCCTTGATCCACTCAGTGCAAAACAGCTGGATCCCCAACATGGCAGAGCCACCAATTGCTACACAGGCTGAACCCAGACCAGTTTGCTGCTGATCACAGGTCCTAGCACCTGACCTTGATCAGCTCCATGCAGAACAGCTGACAACCCCACTTAAATGCTGAGAAGGAAAGCTGAGAACCTTTGCACTCCAAAGGAAACAAGTATTCAAATTTTCGTCAAGATTTTTTTTCTTGTCTTTTCTTTTTTTCTCATATTTCTACCACTTTTGAAACCAACTGTTTTTCATGCGTCAGTTTATTGAGGAATGAAGAGTATATTTCAGTTTTGTTATACATTCTTTTATTTATACCTTTTTCTATTTTTAAATTTAAAAATTATATGTATCTTATGTTTCCCTTGATTCTCTTTCTTTTCTCCTGCTAACAACCAACCTCTATTAATCCCTCTTTCACTCTTCCTATAATTCTTTACTTCTATCTCCTCCTCTCCTTCCTCTTAAACATCACATCCTACACCACTCCTGTTTTCTCTTTGTCCACCATCTGAAATTGTAAACCCTTTTGCAAACTAACTTTTTATTGTAGGCAATAACTGAACACATCATTTCTACATTTGGTTTAAGGCTGTATATTGTTTGCATTGGTTGCTGTTATTATTTATCTTCTCCTGAAAGGAAAGTACAGGAAACCTTCAGGCACAATATTAGTCTACAGGGTAGAAAGTGTACTGCCTCAGATCCACACAGCTAGATGGGTAGACACAAAAACAGCATGAAAAAACAAGGGAACAAACCACCCCAAGAAAACCAGCTGTGCCAACAGTAGAATCCAATGACACCACAATGAAATAAATGACAGAGGAGTTTAGAATGTACATAGTGAAACTGATTTGAGAGGTAAGGAGTGAAATCAAAGATAAAATTCAGGAGGTAAAAAGATCACTTTAATAAAGAGAGAGAGATTCTGAAAAGAAATCAAGCAGAAATCCTCAAAGTGAAGGAATCAATAAACCAAATTAAAAATTCAATGGAAAGCATAACCAACAAGACTAGACCACTTGGAAGACAGAATCTCAAGCAATAAAGACAAAATATATAATCTTGAAAATAAAGTTGACCATGGAGAGAAGATGTTAAGAAACCATGAACAGAACTTCCGAGAATTATGGGACGCATTAAAAGACCAAATTTAAGATTTATCAAGATAGATGAAGGCATGAAGATAACAAACCAAAGAAATGCACAATCTTTTCAATGAAAAAATACCAGAAATTTCCCAAATTAAATACAAGAGGCTTACAGGACCCCAAATATACAAAATTATAACAGACCCATACCAAGACATATTAATGAAAATGCCTAACATACAGAATAAGGACAGAATTTTAAAGACTGCCAGAGAAAAGCAACAGGTAACTTTTAGGGGGAAACCAATCTGATCTCAGTTGATCTCTCAACCCAGACCCTCGGAGCTAGCAGGTCTTGAAATAATATATAACAAGCTCTGAAAGAAAATGGATGCAGCCATGAATAATATATACAGCAAAATTAAGCTCTGGATCTGAATATGAAGTAAAAACCTTCCATGACAAACAAAATTTAAAAAATTCACAACTAGAAACAATCTAGAACAATCTCAAAAAGAAAAACAACAAAAAAATGTGAAAACCAGCAAAGGGAGGAACTACACTAAAGGAAAAGTCAAAGAAGAAAATAAGTCAAATTAAAATCCAGAAATAAACCAAAATGACCAGAAATACAAATCATATCTCAATAATAACCCTGAACATTAATGGCTTAAACTCATCAATCAAAAGACACAGGCAAGCATATTGAATTAAAAACAAAACCGAACAATATGCTGTCTCCAAGAGACTCACCTCATAGGTAAAGACCGAAGGTGAAAGGATGGGAAAAAAATGTATCACTTGTATGGATCATGTAAACAAGCAGAGGTTTCGAGCCTCATATCAGATAAAGTGGACTTCAAGCCAAAGTTAAACAGAAGGGACAAGGAAGGCCATTTCATATTGCTTAAGTGAATTATACATCAAAAAAATAACAATCATAAATATTTATCCCTCATACAATGGAGCATCTTCTCACATCAAACAAACCCTTCTCAATTTCAAGAATTGAATAGACCACAACACAGTAATACTGGATGACTTTAACACACCTCTCTCACTTCTGGATAGATCCTCCAAACAATAACTAAACAAACAAACAATAAAACTATAGAACTAAACAGTATGATCAATAATTTAGATTTAACAGATGTGTATAGAATATTTCATTCATCAATAAGTGAATACACTTTCTTGCTGGCAGCACATGGATCCTTCTCTAAAACAGATCATATTTTGTGCCACAAATCAACTCTTAGCAAATACAAAAAATAGAAATAATACCCTGCAATCTATCAGATCATAATGGAATGAAATTAGAAATCAATGATAAATTAAAAAACAGAAGATACTTTAACACCTGGAGATTAAATAATGTGCTATTGAATGACAAATGGATAGCAGAAGAAATCAGCCATGAAATAAAAAAATACCTAGAAGTGAATGATACAACATATCAAAATCTCTGGGACACTATGAAGGCAGTGCAAAGAGGAAAGTTCATTGCATTGAACTCATTCATTAAAAGACTAGAAAAATCAACAAATAAGTGACCTAACATTACATTTCAAAACCCTAGAAAAAGAACAAATCAACACCAAAAGCAGAAGACAGGAAATAATTAAAATCAGAGCTGAAATCAATGAAATCGAAACCAAAGAAACAATTTTAAAAATTGACAAAACAAAAAGTTGGTTCTTTGAAAAAAATAAATAAAATTGATAAACCCTTAGCTATACTAATGAAGAGAGAAAAAACTCAAATTAGTAAAATTCATGATGAAAAAGAAATATCACCATGGATACTACTGAAATACAGAAGACAATCAGAAACTATTTAGAAAACATATACTCCAATAAAATAGAAAATCTTGAAGACATCGACAAATTTCTAGAGACATTCTGAACCGAATCAGGAAGACACACATTATTTAAATAAATCAATTTCAAACAATGAAATAGAACACACCATCAAAAGCCTACCATTTAAGAAAAGTTCAGGTTCAGAAGGATTCTCAGCTGAGTTCTATAAGACCTTCAACGAAGAATTAACACCAATATTTTGTAAATTATTCCATGAAATAGAAAAGGAGGGAACCCTTCCAAATTAATTCTATGAAGCTAGTATCACCCTGCTATCAAAACCAAAGACACATCAAGGAAAGAAAACTTCAGACCAACATCCCTGATGAACAAGATGCAAAAATTCTCAATAAAATTA
>JAJEJO010004136.1:0-38139 GCA_020662805.1 Glaucomys volans
GCTTTGTTCATTCAAGAGAACACAAAACAATTGGATAATTACCAGATTTAATTGCAAGCCTATTCAAAGAGAGTAATCATTTTTTCTTTAGTGCCCTGTAGTTCTCATTGTAGAGGTCTTTCACTACTTTTGTTAGATTGATTCCCAAGTATTTTGTTTGTCTTGAGGCTACTGTGAATGGTATAGTTTCGTAATTTCTCTCCCAGAGGATGCATCACTTATAAATAAAAATGCATTTGATTTGTGAGCACTAATTTTATATCCTGCTACATTACTGAATTCATTTATGGGTTCCAGTAGCTTTCTGGTAGAATTTTTAGGGTCTTTGAAATAGAAAATCTTGTCATCATCATTTTGGGATAGTTTGAGCTCTTCTTTTTCTATTTGTATTACTCTAATTTCTTTGGTCTAAATGCTCTGGCTAGAGTTTCAAGGAAAATGTTGAACAGAAGTGGAGAAAGAGGGTATTCCTGCTTTGTTCCAGTTCTCAGGGGGAAAGTTTTCAAATTTTCTCCATTTAGAACAATGCTAGCTGTGGGCTTAGCATAGATAGCCTTTAAAATGTTAAGGAATGTTTCTACTATTCCTATTTTCTCTAGTGTTTTCAGCATGGAGGGGTGCTGTATTTTATCAAATGCTTTCTCTGCATCTATAGAAATAATCATGTGGTTCGTGACTTTAAGTCTATTGATGTAGTCAATTGCATTTATTGATTTCCGGAAAAGAAAATCTGAGAAGATGGAAAGATATCCCATGTTATTGGATAGGCATAATTAACAATGTCAAAATGGCCATACTACCAAAAGTGCTATAAATATTCAATGCAATTCCAATTAAAATCCCAATGATGTATCTCATAGAAATAGAGCAAACAATCATGAAATTCATTTGGAGGAATAAGAGACCCAGAATAGCTAAAGCAATTCTCAGCAAGAAGAGAGAAGCATGGGGTATTACAATACCAGCCCTTCAAAGATACTACAGAGTAATAGTAAAAAAAACAGCATGGTGTTGGCACCAAAATGGATAGGTAGATCAATGGTACAGAATAGAGGACACAGAGACAAACCCACATAAATACAGCTATCTCATGCTTGACAAAGGAGCCCAAAACATACAACGGAGAAAAGATAGCCTCTTCAACAAATGGTGCTGGGAAAACTGGAAATCCATATGCAGAACAATGAAACTAAACCAAAATCTCTCATCCTGCACAAAATTCAACTCAAAATGGATCAAGAACCTAGGAAATAAACCAGAGAACCTGCACCTAATAGAAGAGAAAATAGGTCCAAGTCTCCATCATGTTTGCCTAGGACCAGATTTCCTTAACATGAATCCCAAAGCACAAGAAATAAAAGCAGTAATCAATGATTGGGATAGAGTCAAACTAAAAAGCTTTTTCTCAGCAATGGAAACAATCAGCAATTTGAAGAGAGAGTCTTCAGAGTGGGAGAAAATCTTTGCCACACACAATTCAGATAGAGAACTAATCTTCAGAATCTACAATGTGCTCAAATATATTTACACCAAGAATACTCATAACTCAATCAATAAATGAGCCAAGAAAATGAACAGACAATTTACAGAAGAACATATACAAGCAATCAACAGATATATGAAAAAATGTTCAGCATTCTTAGTTGTAAGAGAAATGCAAATCAAAGCCATCTTTGGTTTTCATCCTATCCAAATTAGAATGTCTTTTATTAAGAACACAGGCAACAACAGGTGTTGGTGCTGATATGTGGAAATGAATACACTCATATTGTTGGCAGCATTGCAAATTGGTGTAGCCACTTTGGAAAGCAATGTGGAGATTCCTTAGAAAACTTGGAATGGATCCACCATTTGACCCAGCTATCCAACTCCTTGGCCTATACCCAAGGGACTTAAAATCAGATTACTACAGTGATGCAGCCACTTCAATGTTTATAGCTGCTCAAATCACAATATCTAGATTATGGAACCAACCTAGGTGCCCCTCATTAGATGAATGGATAAAGAAACCATTGTGTACATACACAATGGAATATTACTCAGCCATAAAGAAGAATAAAATTATGGCATTTGTAGGTAAATGGATGATGGTGGAGACTGTTGTGTTAAGTGAGATTAGCCAGTCCCCAAAATCCAAAGGCCTAATGATCCCTTTGATAAGTGAATGATGATGCATATTGCAGGTTGGAAGGGGGGAAAGAATGGAGAAAGGATAGATAGCTTACGGTGAATGGATGGGTGGGGTCGGTGTGGGGGGCGAGAATAATAACAGAATGAGACAGACATCATTGCCCTGGGTACACGTATGAATGCACAGATGGTGTGACTCTACTTTGTTTACAACCAGATTAACAATAGCTGTACTCCATTTTTGGGCAATGGATCAAAATTAAATGAATAAAAATAAATAAATAAAATAAAATAAAAAATAAAAACATAGAAAAATAAAAAAATAGAGCATTCAGCAAGCATCTGTGGTGCAAGGCAGAAGTGCCTCCTCAAAGAACTGGATTATTTTAGAGGCACTATTCGTTAAGATGATTCAACTCTCAGAAATGCAGAAATTATCACCTTCTCATTAATATGCTGGCAAGTGTATTGAATAAGTAAGTTCTACAAGATGAAAATGGGCACCTGGGTTTAACATTGATTCTTTTCCCATTTTGCTTTTGAAGTTCAGGTCTAGCACATATTCTGACTTTACTTTTGACTTTCAGCAAGGAATGAAATTCAAAGTATCCTCTACACTATGTCTTTTAAAGTATAATCTTTCTGGTGTACTCTACAGTCTCTGCAAAGAAGTGCGCTTCTACCCCTCAAAATTTTCCAACACAACCACCAAATCAACTTAAAAACAGAGAGATGTAGACAAAACCCAATTCCAATTGGCCCTCCCTTTTTTCTGTTTTTTTTTTTGTCCTTTGCATTTTTATAGACATCATTTATTAAAGACTTCTGTGAATTTGCTCTGTATACATGAATTAACATCAGCTGATACCATTCAGGAGCCACAGGGTTTATGTTAAGCCTGGTTTTCCTTTGTTATTCGACATCCAGGTTCATCCTGTGCTCATCAGGCTCATTCTGTCCTCAGTATCACGTTCTTGGAGGATGGACGTGCCAGGGTCTGTGACACTCACCAGTAGTCGGCATCTACCAGCTGCTGGCTAAGGGTTCCATGGAAACGTGCCAGAGTTCCTTTTCTCAGACAGGCAATAAGCAGGTCAAGTGAATTACATCTTAATTGAAGACACATTGTGATGGTGTTTCTCCATCAAAGGTTGCATGGATGGGCCCCTTGGACAATCATAGTAAGACAATTTCTGATTGCACGGTAAATGTACAGCAAGAGTTAAGGTGGTCGGGCCTGGCCAGTAGAATGAGCATAGAATGTCTCTACTTGATTTATAGCAATTTCATAGCCTCCAAAAAAATTGCTTAGTGATTAAGCCCTCCTTTCATCAATGGGGAGATCAGCATCTCCTCTGCTCTGAAATATCTTTGGTCAATATTTTGAGTGGCTGCTAAGGCTGTAGAACTGTTTCCCACCACAGCAATGTACCAGGTATGTGCAGACAAGGACAACTGTCTTCATAGGTCCATGCCTCTGCAGCCTGTGCTAGGGTTAGTGACCCATGCATCCTCGGACATTCTTGCATCTCCCTGGTGCAATACACCTGGTGGGGACCAATTGCCTGGGGAGCAGGGCCACATTCTCACTAAATCATGATGTCTTCTTCAGCCAAGTTTGTACAACCAACCATTGTGGACAGAGACGTTATGGCAGCCTGACTGGCTTCAGCAGAGTCTCTTATCTTGGATAGGCTCAGATGTCCCAAAGGGAGAGGGGCCTCACCCCAAACACATGCTGACTCCTCTTCTCCTGTCCAAAGAATGTAAGGTCACTTTAATGGCAACGACATGATTCCTGGGAATTGTCAGATTACTCGCCCATTCTACCAGTGCATCTGGGTCAGCCTTTCTCATGAAGGTTTCTCCAGAGCATCCAGGACATGAAGAGGTTCCTGTTTCCATGGCAACCATATGCCATTGTGCTGTCATGTGTTCTTTCTGTGATATCATTCAGCACTCACAGGGGCTATGTGCAGCCTGGATTCCCTGTATCAGTGGAGATCCAGGTTCTTTTCTAATGAAGTATTTTATTCAGACTTTTGTACCTTTTATGGGATGACTTAAGAGATGTTGTGTAGGTATGGATGAAGGAGGTTATGTCTTGATTTTTATCAAGAAAATGAGAATTATTTGATTCTGATATTAGTGCAAGGAGGGCCCAAGAAGAACTGTTTAAAATAATCCTATTGAAGAAATGAAATCAGGGATGTTAATTGTGTGGCTTGATTGTTGTGGCTGCCTGAACTTGCTACAAATACAAATAAGGACTTGGATTTTCAAAATGCTTTAGTATCTTCTTTTCCTACAACCTAAGTCCTATCACATCTCTCGTACTTCTGTTGTTTCTCTGTTTTTCAAGTTAAGATTTTACACATATTGTTTCTTCATTGTTGCATTGTAACAGAGTTGCTGTTGTTTCAATTTGAGATGTGCTACACACTTTATATCCAGAGGCATCATTCAGTGGTCCATATGCAATTTTACTTGTGCAAATTGAAGAGCTTGGTTGTCCGTGATGTGGTGAATAAATATTTCCTGCCAGGTCATGTATCAGTAAAGCTAAATTTGCACACACTTAATGAGGGATCCCTTTCAATTTTCAGGGTACAGTCAGCAATCAGGGAGGGCCTGTTGGACCCCAACAATTGCACTTGTGTTCAGTAACTATGCTTGACTGCTGAACGATCTTGCCTTACTTCTTGCTATATTTGCTTAGTACTTTGAAGCTGAAGAAATTTCCTGGAATGTTTGGAGAGACCACTCCCAAGGACAAACTCATTTAGAGTTCCTACACAGAACTTGTTTTCTTCTCAAATATCCATCTGCATTTATTGCTCAAGAAATATCCTTTACTCCTCCGTCTTTGAATATTCACCTTCCATGCTTTACATGATTCCTCTCTTTCACTGGATGCATGTTCAAATTTTGTGTGATGCCATGTAACAGTGTGCTCATCCTGACCTCATCAGAGAGACACTTCTTTCATCCCTTAATTTCACATTTCTGGAGGATGATTTTTCCAGAATGTGTGACTGTGGATTGTATTCGGCATCTTGTAAGTGCTGGTTGAGTTGTCCTTGGAAATATGCAGATGGTCTTTGTTCAACAGGCCATAGGCAGGTCAAGAGAATTACACCTTCAGTGAAGACACGTTTTGACAGTTTTTCTTCAACAAAGGATGAGTTGAAGGACCACTTGAAAACTCATAGCAAGACAATTTCTGAGTATACCCTAATTCTTAGACAACCACATGTGTGGTGGAGCCTGGTTTGAAGAGTGAGAATAGAATGTCTCCCTTGGAATGTCAGCAACTTGCTAAACTCCATCCTAAATATTTAGTAATGAACACCCTCCTCAACACATTGGGGAACTCAGCCTCTCCTCACTTGTAAATAGAAATCCTAAATCCAGAGTTCCAGTTGTCTCCTGTTGGTCATTGGTGGAAAGTTGTGGCCTTACACCAAAGTTGTTGCATTGTTTTCCTGCTCAAAATTCACATAAACCACAGAGCCCCCCTGCATACCCCTTTTTTATGAATGGTCAACGGCCATCATTGCAAGGGGCTACTAATGCCCTAGGCCAGGTTCCTGATTCAGCAATGTACCCAGTGTGTCCAGACCAGCAGGTGTTCAAAGTTCCATGCCCCTGTCTCCTGTTCTGGCTTGTTGACCCTCCTATCTTTGGCACATCTGCTTCTCTCCCAGGTCCACTACTCCTTGTGGGGACCAATTACCTACAGGGTGTTCTCATTCCCAGGATATCATGAATCCTATTGCTACCCATTGAGCACATTGACCCCTCCATGAAGTGCATGGTGTGGCAACATTTCAGGTTTCAAGTGGATTCCTTTTCTTGGATGAAGTCGATTGTCTCAAAGTCCAAGTGGACATGGCCTCTACACACTCTGATTCCTCATCTCCTGTGTTCAGAGGTTAGGACCACATTTGTGGCCAACAACTGACCCCTGAGTCTCACTTGGTTATTCTTCCTCTTCCCAACACAGCTGGAAGAGAGCTTCTCTTAGCAATTCCTCCACAATAGCCAGAACCTGAAGAGATTCCAATAACCATGGCAACTATGACACCATTGTTTTGTCATTTGCCCTTCTGTGACAGCAGGCAGTATTTGCAGCACAAATAGAATGACAGATAAGAAATTCCTGGAAATACATGTTGCTCATGACCCAACAACCAGCCCTGGAAAGAGAAAAAACCTACATTCTCTGACATGAGACACAGAATTATTCGCCCTTACAAACCAAACTCCTGCATTCCATCCCCCTCCATTCTGCTTACTGGAGCTTTACTCTCTCATGACACAGGAGCAGTGGGAAACACTGCTAGGCATTTCCAAGTTAGGCATTTCCTCAGTCAGATCAAAACCAGGGTAGCAGCCTGTTGTGGAGTAATAAAATTTTGACAGTTCATTGGAGAGGAATCTCTGCAAAAAATCTCACTGAAATGAATTTTGAGAGGAATTCCTGCAAACATAACTAATGGACGTTTGAATAATGAATGTGGATGATCTTTTTCTCTGAGCAATTATTAATCATGGATTCACAGATCCTGTGAAGCCATAACCTCTTCCCATTCACTAGACATATTTACACACTGTGCCTCATCAAATGCTGAGACATTCCCTAATTAGGGAAACAGACTTCTCCCAGGATAAACTTTTTCAAGCACCTTCTTACCAGAGGTGAAAAGCAAGGTACAGCACCTCCACTGAGGAATGCATTTGGCCCAGCTGGATAGAATTTCCTCAAGGACAAGTAAGCAGGAATGAAAAGAGACAGGTGTGAGCAGTGGTCTATGGTAAGGGCTCTGTGGTCAGGTGTGAATGTTTCCTTCAATTTCCTTTGGTCCTAAAGATCAAGGCATATAATATTTGCTACACGGTATTACTTCTACTGCCACAGACATCCACTATTCCCTCTGGAAATTGCATGCTCCGTGAAGAGCTATACTCTCTTTTTCTTAAAGGACAGGGATGAAACTTTGACTCTTCATGACTACCAGGACATTGGGATTTGAACTGCAGCAAAGGTTTCTGACTGGATTGTTATCCAAGCCTTCTACAGAGTTTGATACAAATTATTGGGCTTTGCCTTTGGTGGTTTTACTGCAAACAAATATCACATAGTCATGCCTATACAACATGCAGTCATCTACCTTAAGGAGCCTATCTCAACCTTTCCTACTCTGTTCAATCAAGTGAACTCAGAAAGGTTGGATAAGTCCCAGATGTAATGGGAAACCCATTCCAATGACAGCATTCAGCAAGGAGCTGTGGTGCCTGGGAAAAGTGCTTCAACAGAGACGTAGATTTCTTGAGTTGGCATTCCTAAAGATGAGACAACTGTCAGGGATGCAGCTGTTGTAATGATCTCATTAATATGATGGCAAGTGTATTGCATCAGCAACTTCTATAACATGAAAATGCTAACCAGGGTACCATATGGGTTCTTCTCAATGTTTGTTTTCTGAAGTTTAGGTTGAACACATCTTGGGACTTCATTGATGCATTTCAGCAGGGAATTACATTGAAAATATCACCAACACTAGTGTTTGGGATGGAGAAGCTTTCTGGGGCACACTGGAGAGTCTCTGCAAAGATAGTGGACTCTTATACCACAATGTTGTCCCACACAATCAAAATATCAACTTAAAAACTGAGAGATTTAGATAAAACACAGATGCAATTGGCCCTGGCTGTACTCAGTTTGTTGTTTATTCCATGTTTGTAAACATCATTTATTAAAGACTTGTATGAATTGGAAATGAATACATAAGTTTACTTCTGCTGAAATCATTCAACAGCCACATATCCTATGTAAAATTTGGTTCCCCTGTATCACTCAAAATCTTGGTTCATAACTTTTGAAGCATGTCTTTAGACATTTTTTCTTCCTTTTGAGGGATGTCTTAAAAGATATTGTTTATGGATGGGTGAAGGATCATGTGTTCTGGTTTTTATCAAGGAAATGAACTCTTTTTGTTCTGATGTTAGTGCAGGGATGACCCAAGAGAACTTATTTAAAATAATCTTATTGAAGAAATGATGAGAGACATTAACTACATGGAATGTTTGGTCTGGATTCCTGCAATTGCTACAAATGAGGAATTGGAATTTTGAAATGCTATAGGATATCCTTTTCCTGCACCCTAAGTCCTATAACATCTTTCTTACTTCCATTGATTTCTCTGATTTTCAAGTTAGGATTTTGGATGTATTCTGTCTTCATTCTTTCATCATAACAGAAATGGTTTTTGTTAGATTTGTGATGTTTTGTTGTAACATTTATTTCTAGAGGCATCAATAATTGGCCCATATGTAATTTGCACTTGTGCAAATTGAAGTGTTTTTGTGTATGTGCTGTGGTGAAGGAAGACCTTTCCTACCAGAATCTATGCCCAGAAAGCTAAGTCTGCAAATGTTTAATGAGGTATCCTTTTAAAACTTCAGGGTAGAGACAGCAATGGGGGAGGGCCTCTATGTACTCAGCATTTGCACTTGTATTTAGTGTCTACTATTGATAACAGGATTATCAGGCACCTAATTCTTGCTGTTTTTGCATAGCACTTTGTAGCTGAAGAAAGTTTTGGAAATGTTGGTATGAACACACAAAGACAGCCTCTTCTGCAGTTCCTGCACAGAAGTTGTTTTCCTCTCCAACACCCATCTGAATTAGTGTAAAATAAATATCTTTTAATAATCCCTGTTTGAATATGCATCTTCCAATCTTTCCACCATTCCTCTCTTTCAGCTGAATGTATGTTCAAATTTCTTCTGATGCTATGTAATAATGTGCTCATTCTGCTTTCATTAGGCACTTGTTTCATCCCCCAATTTCACGTTTTTTTTTTGAGGATTATTGTTCCAGGGTATGTTACCCTGGCCTATAGTTGGCAATTTCAAGTTGCTAAGGTGTCCTTGGAAATGTGCAGATGGTCTTTATTCAGACAGGCAAAAGTCAGGTCAAGAGAATTACACATTCAGTGATGACACATTGTGAAAGTGTTTCTGCATCAATGGGTGAATGGAAGGGGCCCTTGGAAACACAAAGCAAGACAATTTCTGAGTGCACTCTAATTGTAAAACAACTGCAGAGGGGGTGGGACCTGGCTGGTGGAGTGAGCATTGAAATTTTCTCCTAGATTTCCAGCAACTTGCTAGCATCCATCCTAAATGTTTAATGAAGAACACACTCCTCAAAACAATGGTGAACTCAGTCGCTCCTCCCTTGTACTTAGAAGTCCTAAATCCAGGGTTCCAGCTGTCTATTTTTGGGGTATTTGTTGAAAGGTGTGGCATGATCCCAGAGTTGGTGTGTTGTTTCCTGATTCAAAGTTGACCTAATGCACCAAGCTGTGTGGCAAGCTCCTCATCACTGAAATATCAATGACCATCATTTCAGGGGCTGCTAATTCTCTAGGATAGATTCCCATCTCAGCAATATACCCAGTGAGTGTAGGTCCATGCCCCTGGGGCCTATTCTAGGTTTGATGGCCCACCTATCCTCGGACACCCATTTTCCCTCCCTGGCCCATTTCTCTTGATGGGGAATGATTGCTGGCAGTGGGTTCCCATTCCCAGAACATCCTAATGCCTTCTGCGGTCCAGTAAGCACACCACTGCCTTGTGAATATAGATTGAATTTCAGCCTGTTAGTTTTCAACAGGTTCCCTTATCTTGGATGAAATCTGATGTCTCAAAGCCCAAGTGAACACGCCCTCTACACACCCTGATTCCTCTTCTCCCGTGTTCAGAGTTTAAAATCAGATTTGTGGCAACAAATAATCCCTGGGACTCACCTGCATTCTCTTCCGCCTTCCCAGCACAGCTGGAAAAAAGTTTTCTTGAAGGTTTCTTATTAGAGCTCACACCCTGAAGAGATTTTGGTTGCAATAGCAGCCATGTCACCACAGTGTCATCATATGTCTTTTCTGTGAATGCAGGTGCATGTGCAGCACAGGTAGGAATGCAGCCAAGTCATTTCTGGAAGCCCAAATTGCTCAAGGTCCAGCAAGAAGCCATGGAAATATAAATAGCCAGCATTCTACTCCATGAACCAGAAAAATCCACACCTGTCAAATCCAAACTCCCACATGCCAGACCCTTCCCCTAGGCATACTGTAGCTCTCATCTCTCTTGTTTTTAAATCCCAGGAGCAGAGGGAAAAAAGTTAAGATTTCTTGAATGGAATCAAAACCAGAGTAGCAGCATTTTGCTGAGAAATGATGGCTTGACAGTTCAATGGATTGAATTTTCTACAAATTATCTCACTGCAAAGAATGTTGAGAGAAATTCCTACAAACATAAGTTATGGAACTTGAAAACTGAATGCAAATGATTTTTGCTCTAAGCAAATATTATTCATGGATCCAGAGAACCTGTGAGCCATCACATCTTCCCATTTCCTATACAAATATACACACTGTACCTTGCCAATATATCCTGAACCATTCCCTAATTACGAAAGCAGACTTTTCCCAGGAAAACTAATTTTTCAAGAACCCACTTAGAGGGGATTCAAGATGGCAGGCTAGAGGAAGGCTACATTCCTACTTGCTCCGTGGATTCCTACTTGCTTGGGATTCAAACAGCTAAAATATGGCTTTCAAGGAGATTTTATATTCAAATCACATATAAGAGGTCCCCAGTCGCCCCTCCAGAACCAACTCTGCTGAGCTGGACTCGGCCAAGCCGCGGGCAACTACCAGCCCGGAGCACAAGACCCTGCAGCTGCTTCAGAAGAGTCACTGACCTGGGCCTGCACCAGCCAGCGAGTGAGTGTGGGGCCTCAGCAGTGGCTGCAGAGTCACTGACCAGGCTCTGGCATCAGCCACCAAGTGAGTGCGGGTCCATAAGTGAGTTCAGGTCCCCAGCAGCAGCTTCAGAGTCACTGACCATTCTCCAGCATCAGCCAGAAAGTGAGTGAGGGTCCCCAAGTAAGTGTGGGTCCCCAGCATAGGCTTCGGAGTCACTGATCAGGCTTGGGGGTGAGCCCACAAGTGAGCGCAGGACTCCTGTAACCACTGGGAAATCACCATTCCTAGACCAGGTTCAGGACTGAAGCCAGGGCAGCCTCAGATGTGAACACATAACCACCAAGCCATCTGGCAACCTCATCCAGCTCCAAACCCAGGCCTACACCCTGTTCCTGGTCTAGTCTCAGGCCAGCAACCATGGTTTCACAGACCATCTAACAACAGCAGGTTACCTTAGCCCACAAACATTGATTATCCCTGACTTGAAGGCAGTGGGACAGCATCCTTTTTGGGACATAGCATTACCAAGCACCTGACAGGCATCAGACTACTGAACAACAGGAGGTTTGAATAGTACAATACAATTTTACAGCAGAAATTTCTTTTTTTTTGTCTAAATAGTAATATTATGATTATTCCTAATATACTTACTACATTCCCACTTCTTTCCTATTAATACCCTTATCATTCTATCATGCTCTAATATAGCAGTGTCCTTAGAAACCAAATCTCTTTTCTCATGCTAAAACTTATTTCCTCTAATTGCGCTCTCACTATTCCTATGACAAAGTAACTCTATAGACTCACTTCCTATCTCATTAACATTATATTCTAAACCACTCAGCATTTTCTATTTCCACTATTTGAAATTGAGGCCCTTATTGTAAAACTATCAATTATGCAGTAGATGATTTGCACTCTCTTCTTTATACTAAAGCACATTTTATATCTAAATGGTTCTATATGGTTTATGGACACATATTATTGTATGAGGTATTGCGAATAACAATCTCTTCAAAGTGAGATATTGGAACTCTGCAGGGACACTATAAGTCTTACAGGGAAAGTACAATCCCTCAGACTCGCAATTCTAGAGGGGAAGATACACAAGCAACATGAGAAAGCATGGGAAGAAAGTGTCCCAAACAAACCTAGACGATATATCAAGAGAAACCAAAGTTAGCATGGTAGAAGGAATGACAGAAAGAGAGTTCAGAATATTCATAATTAAAATGATCTGAGAAGAGAATGATGTGACAAGAGAGCAAATTCAGGCTATGAATAATCAGCTAACAGAGCAATTGCAGGAAAAAAAATCATGTCAATAAAGAGATAGAAGTTCTGAGAAAAAAACAAACAGAAATCCTTGAAGGAAACAAGGAAATGAAGGAAACAATAAACCAAGTTAAAAACTCAATAGAAAGCATAATCAACAGAATAGATCACCTGGAAGACAGAACCTCAGACAATGAAGACAAAATATTTAATATTGGAAACAAAGTCAAGCAAACAGAGAAGATGGTTAGGAACCATGAACAAAAACTCCAAGAAATATGGGATATCATGAAAAGACCATAGTTAAGAGTTATTGGGATTGAGGAAGGCACAGAGATACAAAACAAGGGAACGAATAATCTGCTCAATGAAATAATATCAGAAAATTTCCCAAATATGACAAATGAGGTGGAAAATCAATTACAAGAGGCTTACAGGACACCAAATGCACGGAATTACAACAGATCCACACCAAGGCACATTATAATGAAAATATCTAACATACAAAACAAAGATAGAATTTGAAAAGCAGCAAAAAAATAGCATCAGATTACCTACAGGGGGAAAGCAATATGGATATCAGCAGATTTCTCAACCCAGACCCTAAAAGCAAGAAGGGCCTGGAACAACATATTTCAAGCTCTGAAAGAAAACAGAGGCCAACCAAGAATCTTATATTTGGCAAACCTTACCCTCAGATTTGATGACGAAATAAAATCTTTCCATGATAAATAAAAGCTTAAAGAATTCTCAAATTGAAAGCCTAACTTACAGAACATTCTCAGCAAAATATTCCAAGAGGAAGATATTAAAAATAACAATGGTAATAAACATGGGGAGGAATTACCCTAAGGAAATAGCCAATCAAAGGAGAAACAAAGTTAAGTTAAAAGCCCAAAAAAAGCTAAAATGACAGGAAATACAAGTCATATCTCAATAATAATCATGATTGTAAATGGCTTAAACTCATTGATCAAAAGATATAGACTGGCAGATTGGATTAAAAAGAAAGCCCCAGAAGATCTGGTCTGAAGTGGAGACAGCACCATCTCTGGCAGGGAGTTTGGGGCCTTCAGCATCATTTTGCAGCTTCCCTGGCGGAGAGAGACCATCTTTGGCTTCCTGAGCCCTCAGAGCTGAGCTCAGGTCTTCTGGTGGGGCTGCAGTGCTGTGGCTCCTGGTTAGATCTGGCCGGAGCAGAGCTGGTTGTCGGCTCCAGCAGGGCGTTTGGGCCCTTTAGCGCCATTTTGCAGCTTCCTTGGCAGAGAGAGATCATCATCAGCTGCCTGAGACCTCGGAGGTGAGCTCAGGTCTTCTGGTGGGGCCATGAGGCTGTGAATCCTGGTTGCGTCTGCCCAGAAGCATTGATCATTCCCAACCTGGAGTTAGTGGGACAGCAGGTATCTTGAGTCACTGTTTGATCAAGAACCTCTCAAACATCGGGTGAGTTACTGGAAATCTGCAGGGACACTTTAAGTCTTTACCAGGAAAGTGCAATTCCTCTGATTTGCACTACTAGAGGGCAAGATAATTGAGCAACATGAGAAAACACGGGAAGAAAGTGTCCCAAACAAACCTAAATGATAAATCAAGAGAACACAAAGACAGCATGGTAGAAGGAATGACAGAAAGAGAGCTCAGAAAGTTCGTATTGAGAAGAGAATGATGTGAGAGGAGAGTAGATTCAGGCTATGAATAACCAGCTAAAAGTGCAATTACAGGAAGCAAAAATTATTTCAATAAAGAGATAGAAGTTCTGAAAGCAGAAAACCTTGAAGGAAACAAGGAAATAAAGGAAACAATAAACCAACTTAAAAACTCAATAGAAAGCATAATTAACAGAACAGATCACTTGGAGGGCAGAACCTCAGACAATGTAGACAAAATATTTAATCTTGAAAACAAAGTCAAACAAACAGAGAAGATGGTTAGGAACCATCTTGAACAAAACCTCCAAGAAATATGGGACATCATGAAAAGACCAAATTTAAGAGTTATTGGGATTGAGGAAAGCAAAGAGATACAAACCAAGGGTATGAATAATCTGTTCAATGAAATAGTATCAGAAAATTTCCCAAATATGATGAATGAGAAGGAAAATCAATTACAGGTGGCTTACAGGACACCAAACGCACAGAATTGCAACTGATCCACACCAAGGCACATTATAATGAAAATACCTAACATACAAAACAAAGATAGAATTTTAAAGGCTGCGAGAGAAAAGCATCAGATTACCAAGATGGGGAAATCAATACGGATATCAGCAGAAATCTCAGACCAGACCCTAAAAGCAAGAAGGGCCTGGAACAACATATTTCAAGCTCTGAAAGAAAACGGATGACAACAAAGAATCTTATACACAGCAAAACTTACCTTCAGTTTTGATGATGAAATAAAATCCTTCCATGATAAACAAAAGCTTAAATAACTCACAAAGAGAAAGCCTGCCCTACAGAATATTTTCAACAATATATTCGAAGAGGAAGAAATGAAAAACAACAATCTCATTCAACATAGGAAGGAATTACCCTAAAGAAAGAGTCAATCAAAGAGAAAGAAAGTTAAGCTAAAAAAAGCAAAAAACCTAAAATATCAGGAAATACATCATATCACAATAATAACCCTGAATGTAAATGGCCTAAACTCATCAATCAAAAGACATAGACTGACAGATTGATTAAAAAAAGACCCAAAATTATGCAGCCTTCAAGAGACTCATCTCATAGAAAAACATGCCCACAGACTAAAGGTGAAAGTTTAGGAAAAAACATACCATGCATATGGTCTGAATAAAAAAGCATGAGTTCCCATCCTCATTTCAGGTAAAGCAGACTACAAGCTAAAGTTAGTCAGAAGGGATAAAGAAGGATATTTCATACTGCTTAATGGAAGCATAAGTCAGCAAGACATAACAATTATAAATATTTATGCACCAAAAAATAGTGCATTCAAATATGTCAATCAGATCCTTCTCAATTTCAGAAATCAAATAGACCAAAAGACAATAATACTGGGAGACTTTAACACTCCTCTCTCACCGTTGGACAGATCTTCCAAGCAAAAATCGAACAAAGAAACCATAGGACTCAATGACACAAATGCTAATTTGGATTTAACAGACATATATAGAATATTCCATCCATCAAGAAGTGAATACACTTTCTTCTCAGCAGCTCATGGTTCCTTCTCTAAAGTAGACCATATGTTATACCACAAAGCTACTCTTAGCAAATAACAAACATATAGAGATACTACCTTGTATACTATCAGATCGTAATGGAATGAAATTAGATAGCAACGATAAAGTTAAAAGCAGAAACCACTCCAACACCTGGAGATTAAACAACATGCTATTGAATGATACACGGATAACAGAAGACATTAGAGGGGAAATTAAAAGATTCTTAGAGGTCAATGAGAACAAAGATACAACATATCAAAATCTCTGGGACACTATTGAAGCAGTGTTAAGAGGAAAATTCATTGCATGGCATGCATTTAATAAAAGAATGAAAAGTCAACAAATCAATGACCTCACATTACAGCTCAAAGCCATAGAAAAAGAGGAAGAGATCATCACCAAAAGTAGTAGAAGACAGGAAATAATCAAAATCAGAGCTGAAATCAATGAAATTGAAACAAAAGAAACAATTCAAAAAATTGACAAAACAAAAAGTTGTTTCTTTGAAAAAATAAACGAAATTGATAAACCCTTAGCCTTGCTAATGAAGACAAGGAGAGAGAAACTCCAAATTAGTAAAATTCGTGAGGGAAATGGAAATATTACAACAGACACAATTGAAATACAAAACATAAGTAGAAGTTATTTGAAAATTTATACTCCAACAGAATAGAAATCTTCAAAGATATTAGCAGGTTTCTAGAGACATATGAGTCACCCAAACTGAATCTGGAGGACATACACAACTTAAATAGATCAATTTCAAGCAATGAAATAGAAGAAATCATCAAAAGTCTACCAACAAAGAAAAGTACAGGACCAGATGGATTCACAGCCGAGTTCTACAAGACTTTCAAAGAAGAGCTCATTCCAATACTCCTCAGAGTATTTCATGAAATAGAGGAGGAGGCTAATATCACCCTGATACCAAAGTCAGAGAAGGACACATTGAGTAAAGAAAATTTCAGACCAATATCCCTAATGAACATAGATGCAAAAATTCTTAACAAAATTTTAGCAAATTGCATACAAAAGCATATTAAAAAGATAGTGCACCATGATCAAGTGGGTTTCATCCCAGGGATGCAAGATTGGTTCAACATCCGGAAATCAAAAAATGTAATTCATCACATGAACAGACTTAAAGTCAAGAACCACATGATTATTTCAATAGATGCAGACAAAGCATTTGATAAAATACAGCACCCCTTCATCCTCAAAACACTAGAAAAAATTGGGATAGTGGGGACTTTCCTTAACATTGTAAAGGCTATCTATGCCAAGCCCAGAGCTAACAACATTCTAAATGGATAAAAATTAAAGCATTCCCCCTGAGTACTGGAACAAGGCAGGGATACCCTCTTTTGGCAAAAGAGGGTATCCCTGCCTTGTTCCAGTACTATTCAACATTGTTCTTGAAACTCTAGCCAGAGCAATTAGACAGACCAAAGAAATTAGAGGAATATGAATAGGAAAAAAAAATTCAAACTATACCTATTTGCTGATGACATGATTCTCTATTTAGAAGACCCTAAAATTCCACCAGAAAATTTCTAGAACTCATAAATGAATCCAGTAAAGTAGAAGGATATGAAATTAATGCTAAAATTCTAATGCATTTTTATTCATAAGTGGTGCATCCTCAGATAGAGAAATCAGGGAAACTATCCCATTAACAATAACCTAAAAAAATATTTGGGAATCAATCTAACAAAAGAAGTGAAAGACCTCTACAATGAGAACTACAGAACACTAAAGAAAGAAGCTAAAGAGTGTCTGAGAAAATGGAAAGATCTCCCATGTTCTTGGATAGGCAGAATTATTATTGTCAAAATGGCCATGCTTCCAAAAATGCTTTACAAATTCAATGCAATTCCAATTAAAATCACAATGACAGACCTCATAGAATTAGAGCAAGCAATCATGAAATTCATTTGGAGGAATAAGAGAACCAGAGTAGCTAAAGCAATCCTTAGCAAGAAAACCGAAGCAGGAGGTATCACAATACCAGACCTTCACCTATTCTACAGAGCAATAGTAACAAAAACAGCATGGTATTGGCACCAAAATAGACAGGTAGATCAATGGTACAGAATAGAGGACACAGAAACAAACCCACATGAATACAGGTATCTCATGCTTGACAAAGGATCCAAAAACGTACAATGGAGAAAAGGCAGCCTCTTCAAAAAATGGTGCTGGGAAAATTGGAAATCCATATGCAGCAAAATGAAACTAAACCCATATCTCTCACCCTGTACAAAACTCAATTCAAAATGGATCAAGGACCCAGGAATTAGACCAGAGAGTCTGCATATAATAGAAGAGAAAATAGGTCCAAATCTTCATAAAGTTGACCTAGGACCAGAATTCCTTAACATGACTCCCGAAGCACATGAAATAAAAGCAGGAATCAATGATTGGGATAGAGTCAAACTGAAAACCTTTTTCTCAGCAAAGGAAACAATCAGCAATGTGAAGAAAATCTTTGCCACACACACTGCAGATAGAGCATTAATCTCTGGAATCTGCAAAGTGCTCAAAAATCGTTACACCAAGAATACTAATAACCTAATCAATAAATCGGCAAAGGAAATGAACAGACATTTTACAGAGGAAGATCTACAAGCAATCAACAGATTCATGAAAAAATGTTCAACATCCCTTGTTATAAGAGAAATGCAAATCAAAACCACCTTAAGATTTTATCTTACCCCAACTAGAATGTCTTTTACTAAGAATACTGGCAACAACAGGTGTTGGCGAGGATGTGGGGAAAAGGAGTGCAAGTTGTTGCAGCCACTATGGAAAGCAGTGTGGAGGTTCCTTAGAAAACTTGGAATGGATCCACCATTTTTCCCAGCTATCCCACTCCTTGGCGGTTACCCAAAAGTCTTAAAATCAGATTACTACATTGATGCAGCCACATCAATTTTCATAGCTGCTCAATTCACAATAGCTAGATTCTGGAACCAAACTAGATGTCCTTCAATAGATAAATGGATAAAGAAACTGTGGTATATATGCACAATGGAATATTACTCAAAAATAAATAAGAATAAAATTATGGCATTTGTAGGTAAATGGATGATGTTGGAGACTATTATGCTATGTGAGATTAGCCAATCCCCAAAAATCCAATGGCCAAATGGTCACTCTGATAAGAGAATGATGAAGCATAATGTGGGGTAGAATGATGGCAAGAATGGAGAAAGGATAGAGAGCATAGAGGGACGGGAGGGGTGGGGTTTAGGTTGGGGTGTAAGAATAATAACAGTATGTGTGACAGGCATCATTGCCCTGTGTACCTGTATGAACTCACAGATGGCGTGACTCTACTTTGTGTACAACCAGAAATACAATTGCTGTACTCCATTTGTGTTCAATGAATCAAAAAATTAAATAAAAAAAGAAAAAGAAAGAAAGACACAACATTATGCTGCCTCCTTGAGACTCATCTTATAGGAAAACATGCTCTCAGACTAAAGATGAAAAGTTGGGAAAACCATACCATGCACATGTACTAAGTAAAACAGCAGGGGTTTCCATTCTCATTTCAGATAAATCAGACTTCAAGCCAAAGTTAGTCAGAAGGGATAAAGAAGGACATTTCATACTGCTTAAAGGAAGCATAAATCAGCAAGACATAACAATCATAAATATGCACCAAACAATGGCACATCCATGTACATCAATCAGATCCTTCTGAATTTCAGGAACCTAATAGACCAAAAGACAATAATACTGGGAGACTTTAACACTCCTCTCTCACCATTGGACAGATCTTCCAAGCAAAAATTGAACAAAGAGACCATAGGACTCAATGAAAAAATCGTAATTTAGACTTAACAGACATATATAGAATATGTCATCCATCAAAAACGAATAGACTTTCTTCTCAGCAGCTCATGGTTCCTTCTCTAAAATAGACCATATGTTATGCCACAAAGCTACTCTTAGCAAATACAAAAACATAGAGATACTACCTTGTATACTATCAGATCGTAATGGAATGAAATTAGATAGCAACAATAAAGTTAAAAATAGAAACTACTCTAACACCTGGAGATTAAATAACAAGCTATTCAAAGATACATGGATGATAACAGAAGACATTTGGGGGGGAAATTAAAATATTCTTAGAGGTCAATATGAACAAAGATACAACATATCAAAATCTCTGGGATACTATGAAAGCAGTGCTAAGAGGAAAATTCATTGTATCGAGTGCATTCAACAAAAGAATGAAAAGTCACCAAATCAATGATCTTACATTATAGCTCAAAGCCCAAGAAAAAGAGGGATAGACCATCACCAAAAGTAGTAGAAGACAGGAAATAATTAAAATCAGAGCTAAAATCAATGAAATTGAAACAAAAGAAACAATTCAAAAAATTGACAATACAAAATGTTGGTTCTTTGAAAAAATAAACAAAATTGATAAACCCTTAGTCACACTAATGAAGAGAAGGAGAGAGAAACTCCAAATTACTAAATTTCATGATGGAAATGGAAATATTACAATAGACACTTTTGAAATACAAAACATAATTAGAAGCTACTTTGAAAATTTATACTCCAACAAAATAGATAACCTGGAACACATCAACAGGTTCCTAGAGGCATATGAGCCACTCGAACTGAATCTGGAGGACATACACAACTTAAATAAATCAATTTCAATCAATGAAATAGAAGAAGTCATCAAAAGCTTACCAACAAACAAAATTCCAGGACCAGATGAATTCACAGCTGAGTTCTACAAGACCTTCAAAGAGGAGCTCTTCCCAATACTCCTCAAAGTATTTCATGAAATAGAGAATGAGGGAACCCTTTCAAACTCATTCTATGAAGCTAATATCACTCTGATACCAAAAACAGAGAAGGACACATCGAGGAAAGAATATTTCAGACCAATATCCCTAATGAACATAGATGCAAAAATTCGTAACAAAATTTTAGAAAATCACATAAAAAAGCATATTAAAAAGACTGTGCCCCATGACCAAGTGGGTTTCATCTCTGGATGCAAGGTTGGTTCAACATCTAGAAATCAATGAATGTAAGTCACCACCTCAATAGACTTAAAGTCAAGAACCACATGATTATTTCAATAGATGCAGAAAAAGCATTTGATAAAATACAGCACCCCATCATGCTCAAAACACTAGAAGAAATAGGGATAGTAGGAATATTCCTTAACATTGTAAAGACTATCTATGCTAAGCTCACAGCTAGCATCATTCTAAATGGAGAAAAATTGAAAGCATTCCCCCTGAGAACTGAAACAAGGCAGGGATGGCCTCTTTCACCATTACTATTCAACATTGTCCTTGAAACTCTAGCCACATCAATTAGAAAGATCAAAAAATTAGGGGAATATGAATAGGAAAAGAAGAGCTCAAACTATCCCTATTTGCTGATGACATGATTCTCTATTTAGAAGACCCTAAGAATTCCACCAGAAAACTTCTGGAACTCAAAAATGAATTCAGTAAAGTAGCAGGATATAAAATTAATACTCACAAATCTAATGCATTTTTATTTGTAAGTGATGCATCATCTGAGAGAAAAATTAGGAAAACTACCCCATTCACAATGACCTCAAAAAAGTAAAATACATGGGAATCAATCTAACAAAAGAAGTGAAAGACCTGTACAATGAAAACTACAAAACACTCAGGAAAGAAATTAAGGGAAGTCGGAGAAGATGGAAGAATCTCCCATGTTCTTGGATAGGCAGAATTAATATAGTCAAAATGGCCATACTACCAAAAGCACTATACAAATTCAATGCAATTCCAATTAAAATTCCAATGATGGACCTCATAGAAATAGAGCAACAATCATGAAATTCATTTGGAGGAATAAGAGACCAAGAATTGCTAAAGCATTTCTTAGCGAGAAGAGCGAAGCAGGGGGTATCACAATACCAGACCTTCAAGTATATTGCAGAGCAATAGTGACAAAAACAGCATGGTATTCACACCAAAATAGACAGGTAGATCAATGGTACAGAATAGAGGACACAAAGACAAACCCACATAAATACAGGTATCTCATACTTGACAAAGGATCCAAAAATATACAATGGAGAAAAGATAGCCTCTTCAACAAATGGTGCTGGGAAAACTGGAAATCCATATACAGCAAAATGAAACTGAACCCATATCTCTCGCCCTGTACAAAACTCAACTCAAAGTGGATCAAGGACCCAGGAATTAGACCCGAGAGTCTGCACATAATAGAAGAGAAAATAGGTCCAAATCTTCATGAGGTTGGCCTAGGACCTGATTTCCATAACATGACTCCCAAAGCACAAGAAATAAAATCAGGAATCAATGATTGAGATAGGGTCAAACTAATAAGCTTTTTCTCAGCAAAGGAAACAATCAACAATGTGAAGAGAGAGCCTTCAGAGTGGGAGAAACACTTTCCTACACACACTTCAGACAGAGTACTAATCTCCAGAATCTACAAAGTACTCAAAAATGTTTACACTAAGAACACTAAAAGCCCAATCAATATATGGGCCAAGGAAATGAACAGTTTACAGAGTACGATCTACAATCAATCAAAAGATTCATGAAACAATGTTCAACATCCCTTGTTAAAAGAGAAATGCAAATCAAAACCACGTTAAGATTTCATCTTACACCAATTAGATTGTCTCTTATTAAGAATACAGGCAACAACAAGTGTTGGCTAGGATGTGGGGAAAAGGGTACACTCATACATTCCTGGTGGGAGTGCAAGTTGGTGCAGCCACTCTGGAGAGCTGTGTGGAGATTCCTTAGGAAACTTGGAATTGATCCACCATTTGACCCAGCTATCCCACTCCTTGGCCTATACCCAAGGACTTAAAATCAGATTACTACAGTGATGCCACTACATTAATGTTCATAGTTGCTCAGTTCACAATAGCTAGATTGTGGAACCAACTTGATGCCCTTCAATTGATGAATGGATAAAGAAACTGTGGTATATGTACAGAATGGAATATTATTCAGCCATAAAGAAGAAAAAAATTATGGCATTTTTAGGTAAATGGATGATGTTGGAGACTGTTATGCTAAGTGAGATCAGCCAATCCCAAAATTCCAAAGGCTGAATGGTCTCTCTGATAAGTGAATGATGATGAATTATGCCGGGGGAAGTGTGTCTAGAAAGGAGGATGGATAGATAGCATAGAGGGAAGGGAAGGGTGTGGTCGGTGTGGGGGGTTAAGAATAATAACAGAATGTGTGACAGACATCAGTGCCCTGTGGACAGGTATGAATGCACAGATGGTGTGACTCTACTTTGTGTACAACCAGAGAAACCATAGCTGTACTCCATTTGTGTTAAATGAATCAATAATAAATAAAAAAATAACAAAAAAAGAACCCACTTAATGTGAGATGAAAATCAAGTTCAATATCCTCCATGAGGGTATGCATTGACCCAGCTGGTTAGCATTTCCTCAAGGAAAAGGCCAGCAGGAATGAAAAGAAAGAGACAGTTGTGAGCAGTGTGCAATGGTAAAGGTTTGGTGTTCAGGTGTGAAAGATTCCCTCATTTTCCTTTGATACCAAAGATCAGAATGCAATATTTACTACAAGGACCTACATATTCTACTGCTACACATCTCTGTGGTTCACTCTGATAATTACTGTTCATTGAGGAGATATAACTCTTTTTTCTTAAAGGGAAAGGAATGAAATATTTTCTCTTCATGAATACCTAGACTTTGAGTTTCGTCCTGCATCAAATGTTTCTGATTGGGATGCTCTCCAAAACCATCTACAGAATTTGATAGGAATTATTGGGCTTTGCCTTGGGTGGTCTTTCTGTCAATCATATCACCCTGTCAAGTCTACACAATATGCAGTCATCTTCCTTAAGGAGCCAATTCATATCATGCCATCACTCCAGTATCTCAACCTTTTCTCCTCTGTTCAATCAAGTGAACTCCAAAATGTTGGATAAGTCTCAGGTATAATTGGAAGCCCATTTTAAAAAGCCTTTTCAGGAAGCAGGTGTGGTGCCAGCCAAAAATGCCTCCCCAGTGGCCTAGATTTCTTGAGTTGGTATTCCTGAAGATGAGATAGCTCCCAGGAATGCAAAGGTTGTAACTGTATCATTAATGCACTGGCAAGTGTATTGCATCAGCAAGTTCTACTGCTTGAAAATGCTTTCCAGGGCCTAAAGTGTGTTCTTCTCCATTTTTGGTTTTTGAAGTTCAGTTTGTACACATCTTGGGACGTCATTGTTGCCTTTCAGCTTGGAATGACATTCAAAATATCACTGGCTTTAATATTTATGAAGGAGATACTTGATGGAGCTTACTGCAGCCTCTCTACAAAAGAATCAGGCAATCATGACTCAGAGTCAGTCACTCACAACCCAAATATCAACAGGAAAACTGCAAGATGTAGACAAAACACAGCTGGCACAAAGTACAAACAAGTGGCCCTGCTTGTACTCAGTTTGTTGTGCTTTGCCTTTCTCTAGACATCGTTTATTAAAGACTTGTATGAAATGGCACTGAATATATAAGTTTACTTCCACTGATATAATTCAGCACCCACAGGGGCTATGTAAAGCATGGTTTCCCTGTATCACTGGAGATCTGGGTTTATTACTAGGAAATCATGTTTTTTCAGACTTTTGTTCATTTTGAGGGATGTTTGAGGAGATGCTGTGTGGGGCTTGGAGAAGGATAGTATGTTATGATTTTTAGCAAGAAAAAGAAAAATTGTTTGATTCTGATTTTAGTGTTGAGATGACACGATAAAGCTTATTTAATGTAATCCTATTGAAGAAATGAAATCAGAGACATTAGCTATGTCTCACAATTGGTGTGGATGCTTACAATTTCCAAAAATAAGATCATGGAATTTTGCCATGCTGTAGGATCTCCTTTTCCTCTGCCCTAAGTCCTATCACAGCCTTCATACTTCCGTTGCTTTCTGTTTTTCAAATTAAGATTTTACACATATTGTGTTTTCATTGTTGCATCATAGCAGAGATGTTTTGTTTAGATTGGTGATGTTGTGCTGCAAACTTTGTCTCCTGAGGCATCATTCAGTATTCCTTATGCAAATTTGTAAATATGCAAATTGAAGTGCTTGGGTGTATGTTCTGTGGTGAAGGAAGGTCTTTCCTACCAGGTCATATGTAATTAAAACGAAATGTATGCTTAAGGAGGTGTCACTTGTAAACTTCAGGGTAGAGTCTGCAATGGGGGAGGGCCTTTATGTCCTCAGGAATTGCACTTGTGTTCTGTAACAATCCTTGATAACAGATTCCTCTGTCCTCTAATTCTTTCTATATTTGGATAGTACTTTGCAGCTGAAGAAATTTCCTGTAATGTTTATGGAGGTGACTCTCCAGAACAACCTTTTATAGAGTCCCATCATGGATGCTGTTTTCCTCTCCAACAACCATCTGCATTTAGTGCACACGAACTATCCAATAAAGCTCCCTATTTGAATATTCAACTTCCAGGATTTCTACCATTGGTCACTTTCAGCCAGATGCATGTTCAATTTTCGTGTGATACCATGCAAACATGTTCTCATCCTGCCCTCCTCAGACACTTGTTTCATACCTCATTTTCCCCTTTTTTGAAAGATCATTGTTCCACTTTGTGTGACCATGTCCTGTAGTCCGCATCTTGAAGCTGCTTGGTAAGGTTCCTTGGAAATGTGCAGATCATCTTTGTACAGACTGGCGATAGGCAGGTCAAGAGAATTACACCTTCAGTGAAGACACATTGTGAAAGTGTTTCTGCATCAAATCACGAGTTGAAGGGCCACTTGGAATCTCACAGCAAGACAATTTCTGAGTGCACCCTAATTGTGTAATACACCTTCAGACCTTGTGAGGCCTGGCTGGTGGAGTGAGCATCAAATGTCTTTCCTAGGTTGCCAGCATCGTGCTAGGCTCTGTCCTAATTGTTTAGTGATGAACACTCTCCTGAACACATTGGGGAGGTCAGTCGCTCCTCACCTGTACTTTTAAGTCCTAAATCCCAGATTCCAGCTGTCTCCTGTTGGGACACTTTTGGAAAGATGTGTCATGACAGGGGAGTTGTGTGTTGTTTCCTGGTTCAACCTTCACCAAGCCTTCCAAACAACCCTGCATGCTCCCCTCTTGTGAAATGTCAGGGGCCATTCAATGAGAGGGGCTGATAATGCCCTAAGAGAGGTTCCTGTCTGAGTAATGTACCAAATGAGCCCAGACCAGCAGGAATGTGTTCCTAGGTCCATGACCCTGGGGTGTCTTCTATGCTTCATGACCCACCTGTCTTGCCACACACTCTCTTCTCTCCCTGGTCCACTGCTCCTGATGGGGACAAATTGCTTGCAAGGGGATTCATTCCCAGAAAATCATAATGCCTGCTGTGGCCCAGTGAGCATGTTGCCACCCGTGGACATGAATATTACAGCAACATGTCAGGATTCAACAAGCTCCCTTATCTTGGATGAAGTTGGATGCATTCTACACAACTTGGCTACAATTTTCCTGTGTTAAGAGCTTTGGATTACATTGGTGGCAAGTAAAATACCCCTGGGACCCGTGTGTGCTCTCTTTCCTCTTCCCAGCAGAGCTGGAAAGTACTTCTCTTGAAGGTTCTTCTGCAGTACCCAGAACCTGAAGACATCCAGGTTCCTATGGCAACCGTGATGCAATTGTGCTGTCAAATGGGCATTCTGTTAATGCATGCAGTTTAAGCAGTGTAAATAAGATGACAACCAAGCCATTCATCAGAGCTCATGTTGCTCAAGACCCAGGAATAAACTCTGGAAAGAGTAAAACCTGCATTCTCCTAGATAAGCCAGAAAATCAGAAGTACTTACAAACCAAACACCTGCAAGCCAGCATTTTCCACTCTGCACACTTTAGCTCTCCTCTCTCTCACTCATTTGACCCAGGAGCACTGGGAAACAAGGAAGGCTTTTCTCAGGTGCACTCAAAAACAGGGTAGCAGCATTTTTTGAAGTTATGAAGGGTTGACAGTTCAATGGATAGCAATTTCTGCAAAAAATCTCACTGCAAAGAATGTTGAGAGGAATTCCTGCAAATGTAACTAGTGGAAGTTTAAAAACTGAAGACAGGCAGTTGTTTTCTCAGAGGAGATGTTATTCATAGATTAACAGATCCTGTGAGTCATTATTTCTTCCCATTCAGTATACATATTTACACATTTTGCCTCACCAAGTGCCTGAGATATTCCCTAATTAGGAAAACAGATTTTTTTTTTTTACCAGAAAAACCACCTTTTCCAAGTACCCACTTACCTGAGTTGAAAAGCAAATTCAAGTACCTCCACTGGGGCATGAATTTGGCCCAGCTGGTTAGAATTACCTCAAGAAAGAGGCCAGCAGGAATAAAAAGTAACAGACAATTTTGAGCAGTATGTGATGGTAAGGGCTTGATGTTCACGTGTGAAAGATTTCCTCAGGGCTTGGGACATAGCTCAGTTGATAGAGTGCCTGCATTGTAAGAACAAGACCCTGGGTTCAGTCTCTAGCACCACAAAAGAAAAAAAGATTACCTCAAGTTCCTTTGATCCTAACACCAGAGCATATAATTTTTCCTACCTGAACCTACTTCTCCTACTGTCACACACGCCCAATGTTCCCTATGATAATTATCTGCTCATTGAGGAGGTATAACTTTTTTCTTAAAAGGACAGGGATGAAACATTTTCTCCTCATGAATACCTAGACATTGTAATTTGATCTGCAACAAAGGTTTTTGGCTGGGTTGTTCTCCAAACTACAGAATTTGAAAGAAATTATTGGACTTTGTCTTGGGTGGTCTTTCTGCAAAGCAGATCACATAGTCAGGCCTGCACAACATGCAGTCATCTCCCTTAAGGAGCTGGTTCATATCATGTCAACACTACAGTATCTCAACTTTTTCTTCTCTATTCAATCAAGTGAACTCAGAAAAGTTGGATAAATCTCATATGTAATTGGAATAGCATTATAAAGAAAGTATTCAGCAAGCAGGTGTGGTGCCAGCCTCTGCTTCCTCAGAGACCTAGATTTCTTGAGTTGGTATTCCTGAAGATGAGACAGCTCTCAGGAATGGAAAGGTTGTAATGGTATCATTAATGTACTAGCAAATGTATTCCATCAACAAGTTCTACAACATGAATTTTTCTCACCAAAGTCTAAAATGTGGTCCTCTCCATTTTTGGTTTTTGAATTTCAGGTTGAGCTTATCTTTGGACTTCATTGCTGCTTTTCAGCAGGGAATGATGTTCAAAATATCACTGGCACTAATGTTTGTGATGAAGAAGAATTTTGGGGTGCACTGTAATCTCTATGCAAAATAAGTTGCCTTCTACACCTCAACATTGTCTCACACAACCCTGATATCACCTTGAAAACTGAGAGAAGTAGACGAAACACAGATACACGTAGCCCTGCCTGTATTCAGTTTGTTGTGCTTTGCATGTATATAGACATCACTTATTAAATACATGTATGAATTTGCATGGAATACATAAATTTACATCAGCTGATATCTTTCAGCAGCCACATGGGCATGGCATGAAATCAGGGACATTTATTATGTGGCACAATTGGTGTGGATGCCTGGAAATCTATAAGTAAAGACTTGGAATTTTTGAAATGATGCAATATCTTCTTTTCCTGTGACTCAAGTATTATCACATTTTTTATATTTCCGTTCTTTCTTCTTTTTTTTCAAGTTAAGATGTCATACATAATATGTCTTCATTGTTGCATCATAACAGAGATTTTTTTGTTTAGATTTGCTGTTTTGCTACACAGTTTTTTTCTAGTTGTATCATTCAGTGCTTTTGGAGGATTGTTATGCTAGTGTTTGTGACACTGACCTTTAGCTTCCTGGCTAAGCTACAAGCTGATTGTTAAGGTGTCCTTGGAAATATGCCAGAAGGCCTTTGGTCAGACAGGTGATAGGCATATAAGGAGAGTCATACCTTTATTGAAGATACATTGTGAAGGTGTTTCTGCATCAAAGTTTGAGGGAAGGGCCCCTTGGAATATCATAGCAAGACAAAGTCTGAGTGCCCCATAATTATAAGAAACAGCAGAGGTGGTGGGGCATGACCAGTGGAGTGAGCATAAAATATCTCTCCTCCATTTCCAGCAACTTGATAGCCTCAGTCCTAATTGGTTAGAGATTAATTCCCTCCACTTGACATTGGGTAACTCAGTAGCTCCTCACTTCTACTTAGAACACCTTGGTCCAAAGTTAGAGGTGCCACCTATTGGTGAATTTGTGGAAAAGTGTGGCATCACACCTGAGTTTGTGTGATGTTTCCCAGTTCAAAATTCACCTAACCCACAGAGATATCCTGTATGCTACTCTGCTCTGAAATATCATCATCCATCATTTCAGGTGACTGCTAGGGCCCTAAACCAGATTCCCAAGTCAGGAATCAAGTGGTGAGTACTGAGCAGGACAAGAGTCTTCACAGGGAATTGCCTCTGTGGCCTGTGCTAGATTTGGTGACACATGTGTACTCAGGCACGTCCTTATCTGTGGGGATGCAGAAAGAAGCCACTGAGGTATATGCTCTCAGGCTGTGGAAAGGTATAATCCTTGATTGAACATGCAGGATTGTTCATGCTTGTGGAAAAAACTCCCAAGTAACCTGAACTTCCAATGGTCATTGCCACAAGTGAGCTTCATGTCCTCCTCAATCCCTCCTCCCTTTGGTAAACTGTGTGAATCCTAATTGGGCCTTACAGACTATCATGTTACACTACCTGCTTTTTGCTTTCAAAATCCCCTCATCTATTAAAGTGCTGTAATTCTTTAATGAATTTGAGCCTGGTCTGGAACTTGCTCTCCCAAAGGTGTTGGCTTCTCATTGGCTTTACACTTTCCAATAGGGACAAAGACCCACAGGTTGAGTTAAAACATATGGTGCCCAACTGCAGGGCACTTCTTGGGGAAGCACATTGCCAGAGTGCCCATAATCTCTGAATTGAGAACCAAGTCATGTCTGCTCCTGAAAATCCTGAAAAGCACAGCACCACATTCACGTTGGTGACATGGTCATTAGCTATCCGTTCAGCTCAGATTGCTTCTCGGAGAACTTGCTCTGACCCAATTCCCCCTTCAGCTCCAAGAAACTGTGGTTTCTTGGTATGTGCACCTTCTAACATGGTTACCATCCCCTCATGTCTAAAGGAATATCAAGTGAGGGCGTTATGGGTCCTAGTTAGAAGTAGGTTCATTAGGGTGAAGGATAGAGAAGGGCAATAGGCTGGGAAATAGTAAGTTGCTAGCACTATCCACGACAGGTGATAATTTTGGGACCCAGACTTTTGGAAGGGTATTATTTCCCATGCTCAAGACCCGGAAGTGCAAAGTGATAAAAAAAGTTACCATTAAAATTTTTCCCAATCATTATTGCAATACTTGCCTGACTTCAAGACTTGTCAGAGCCTGAATTCCCAAATTTAACTGAGGCTTTAGTCGCAGATCCAGGATAAATCACTAGATAGCTTAAAATCTGGAGTTTTAGATATCAAGGGCAACTTTGCACAAGGGGAGGCGCAAGGAGAGACTAACACTTACCAGCAATGTCTCAGGACATTTCAGGCACTGAGACAACTGTTCCCATCTCCCCAGGCTTCCTTTTCCTAGCAGGAGTGTTGCAAAGAGAGCCTTGTGGCTCTGACACCCCCGGGGGATACACAAATGAAAGCCTGCAGCTTTACCTTTGAATTCCCTAACTCCCAGCAAGGTCATGCACAGAGTAGGCTGCACTCACTCCACTTAGGCACCTGCAGCCTGCAGCAGTCTCTCCCATTGCAGAGGGAGATAGAAACACAAAATGCTGAAAAGAAAAGACAAATGTGCTCTGGAGCTATTTTGCCCCAGAGCAGATACAAACCTTGGTGGGAATGCAGACAAAAGATGGAGGCAATCACAATGTTGCCACATCAAATGCCTAGAATGCCATGTAGCAATAATTGGGTGACATTTCTCCCCAGTCAAATTCCACAGGGGAACTAAATAGACCCTGGATATCCCAATTTACTGCCTTATGAAAACAAGGAGATTATACCAGGCTCTCCAACTTTTCTGGAGCAAATATACCTGTAGAGGCATTCCCTGTTAATATTAGCCCAACCTCATAAAATCACCATGGTGGACTACCATTAAGTGCTGAGTATTTAGAAGGCATAGGAATGTACAGCTCTCTGTGTATTTAGAAAGCATAGGAATGTATAGCACAGGGGTCAACACAGTACCTTGACCAAGTATGCACATGTGCAATAAAAGCTTTTAAGAAACTTGACAAGCTGTTATCAAAGTTAATACAAAAGGGTAATGAATCTTTTTCAGAGTTTGTTGCTAGGTGCACTGAGTCTGTGGAATGGAAGCTCAAACCCCACCGTAATAAAATGGAGTAAATTTTTCTCATTGGCTACAAAAATCTACAAACTGCAATCAATTATATGCTACAGAACCTAACCTTATTGTTATTTCCTTTCAAAAATTCTATTAGGAGGTTTACAATTGAGAAATGCAGAAAAATGGATGTAAGACTGTCTATTTTCTCCTGCTGCTTTATAAATATAAACTTTTCAGGACTTGTTTTCTCCTTGATTTCTATAGTATATGAGCTCATGAATTTTTGAACAGTCCTAATTTTTATTCAATTGGAGTTAATTTTTTAAACTTTTGTTACATTGCAATAGAGAGTCATCTGTGTGAAAAATACAAGACCCTTTTATTCTTGGATTATTGGTGATTCCATTGGCCACTGTTTTGTGTCCAATTAATCATGCACATAATAAAAAAATGGCATAAATGGTGCTCAAAATAATTAAAATTAAAAATGGATCCAGTAATTAAAAAGGTAAACAAGTCTTTAATTCACATGAAAAAAAAGGTTCAATTTAAATTGGGTAAACAAATAAAAATAAAATGTCAACACTGATTAATTCACAAGTTTTTTTTATGATAGCACTGCTGTTTTTTGTGAAATGCCTAGTGCCTTTTTTTCTAGGATTTTTCTTCAACAAGGAAGAGAGAATAATGCACTTATATAAAATTTGATTCTTACAGGAAAAATAAGTAAATTGCATTTAATGTATAAGGGATTAATTTACAAAGTTAAATATTGACTGTTAAGTAAAATCTGATCCTTTTAACTCCTTAAATATCAGGACATACTTGAAACTTGTTGGTGTTTCTATGGATTTGTAAACAAAAGGGTTAGGTTTTGCTTTATGTTTTTAATAAAAACCAGGTTACTAAGTAAAATTATAACATATACCATTCAAAATACAAAGCAATCCAAAGATTTCAACTGTGATTCAATTAAAGTACTATAAAAACATAAAATATTTTATGTTATTAAAATAGAGTAATTTGTCTAACTCATAAATTTTATTAGAGTTGTTTCAAAATGTGAATAAAGAATGTCAATAGTTAGGGAGGGAAATATAAAACATTATTTGCATGGAAATACATTTGGTAGAAGAAAGAAAAATGTTTCTAGTTTGGAAAGCCTTTTTGTGATGAAATACATGAGGGTCAAAGTCAGTGTTAAGAAAGTCTATGTGTATGTAAAGGGCAAATTTCAAAAAGTTTGTGTGTAAGTTGGTTATATGTGTGTGAGATGATCAATTAAAAGATAATTCAAGGTTTTTCCCTAAGGTCAAATACTAATGGGCTAATCTAAACTAAAATGTAATCCGCATGTTAAAATGACAAGGATTTCCTTAGAAACACTAATTTACACTTAACATGTGTCTGTTAAATGTTATCGTTTAGGACAATTAATTTTAAAATTTGGAGTTTATACAATTATGATCAAAGAGCAACTGTTATAGTATTGTACTATGTTACTGAGCCTAATTTTCCCTAAAAACAAAATTTGATTAACATCTAAATAATTGTGTCATTAACCTTTGCATGCTAAGATTTTCATATTTTCCTGGTGGAGCAAGTTCTTTGAGTAGAAAATTTAAGAGAATATTGCTGACAAATTGTTGTTCTTTAGACTAAGTTTATCTGTAATGGTAATTTTAACATTATAAGAATGATAAAAATTTAGTGCAGTTTAACTTTTATCACTTAAAATAATATTATCAATAAGGTTTATCGTGTCTTTTTATACTGAGAAAAGTTTTTAAAGTATATAATTTTTAAAGAAAGTAAAGAACCTAAACTGTTTAGAATTTCATACTGTAAAATATAAAAAAAAATTCTGCTCTGGCAAACAGTAAAGGATTTAAAGCTCTCTCAGCATTTCTTTAATTTATATTTTAGACACAATGACATATAATATTAACTAATGCTTATAAAACTCTGAAAGCAATATATACAAACTTTATAAGATGACATTTATTGAAGAGTGTAAAATGTGACAGCAGAGGATAGAACAACAAGATTGGCAATCTCTGATGACCTCATGGCCATAAGAATGATCTTATGCAAAGACACAGGATAAGTAGCGCTTGTGACAATGCCCTACATAAGGAGGCATTATGCAAAAGTCCTATAAACCCCGACTTTAAAATCAGGGATGCTGCTCCTAAGCAAAAGAATATTCTTTTGCTAGACAACAGCAATATTTCACCCATTCCATTTATCCAATTTCTGCCTACCTTATGGTAACTCCAAACAACAGATATTCTTTAGAGATATATAAAGCTTCTAGCATTGCACTTTGCAGCTACAACTTTGCAAAATACAAAAAGTAATGCATACACAGCTTTTAATCCGCTTATAAAACATATATAGGTAAAGATTGCTAGCATAACTCTTTACATCAACATCTCCATCAGAGAATAAATTTCAATCTGATCCCAGCTTAATCTTCAGAATCCATATTTGTAAATCTTTATTTTCCATTCCCCTTTACCCCTCACTGTATATACAAGCTTGGTCACACTTCTTATGGCAAAAGAGACAACAATTAACTTTATATTTAAAATGCTTTGTCTAAGATCTATATAGAGCCCTGCCTCATCTAAATTAAGGCTCAACCTCTCACCTTACATTGTGTCAGAATAGGTCCAAAGTAAGCCAAACTTTAATTTATTTGAATTTATATTTTAAAAATTTTGTTATAATACATTCACTAAAAAAAATTAAGTAGAGATAATAATCACCCTCCAAAGGCACCTTCTGCACAGATAAAAACAGCCTTCTTTACTTTAAATTTTTGACATTTAAAAAAGGTCCTCTCTCTTGCCTTTAAGCACCATTGGAGTTCCTTGGCTCATTAAATCAGATTGTTATGCTGCCTCTACCTTTCAAATTTTTCTAAAGAACTTTAAAATTGATCACACATCAGGAATATCCTACAATCCCAAGGCCAAGGAATCATTAAATGAGCTATTAGAATACTCACACTACAAATTTAAAAATAAAGGGGGGATATGCCCCTGCATTTCACTTTAAATTTAACTATGCAAGCACTTTTTGCACTACATCATCTCACTTTTGCTGAAAAAGCCCTTTCTCCTATCCATAAACATTGGGATGCTCTAATGCCACCCCCAAGTCCACTGCCACTAGTTGGAAGGAAGGGTCCCCTATCTACCACATGGCATGGTCCACACCCAGGGAAGAGGATTTGCTTGTGTCATTCCAGAAGCTGCAGAAAAGTCTCTTTGTGAACCAGCCGTAACATTCATCTTCATGTCCAAGCCCAGATGGAGAATTTGTCACTGAATGACCAGCATCCTCATGGAGGACCACATCATCCTTGGAGAAAGAGACACCACCATCATGCACAAAATATCACATGGGGAGACATCAAAACTTCATGGATCAAGCAGTGACCATGTCTCCAGATGCGAATCCAGGAGCCAGGACTTTATATCTTTTAATGTGTGCTATTATTACTGCTACTTTAAATGTTGCCCATGCCATGCCCACTCCTTTAAATGCTTGCATTCAGTAAAACATATGGGTTCATTTGTGAGAACGTAGAAAGTATTTCTGAGATTTGCCTTTATCAGGACGTTCATCTAGGTATGATACTAGGTTCATACATTCTTCCAGACTGTTGGCCAGCACAGGAAACAGCTAATATGATATTTATGTTTTCCAATATTAAGAGGAACATCTCCTAAAAAGATTCATATGTTTGAGGTCATCCCCAGTCCCCCAAACCTGCTAATGCAATGGAGTTACTGACTCTCACTGTCGCCTTCAATAGTAATGACAGCTGTGCAGAAATTCAAAATTGTAAAACTTTTGGCAATCCTTCTTTAACTGTACTAATCTTGAGCTAAGTACTTATTCAAATGCACATATTCCTTTGCATCTGACTGTTTTCTCTCTTGTGCATCATACACGCTCAATTATATTCCAGCATACATGGCCCATGACACTCGCTGTTGTCTTAGAAAATTAATTACTTTTCTTCCTTCTCATGATGAGCCTGTCAGCTACCATCCTGCAAAGAGAGTTCACAAAAGATCTGTAGAGCTTGAGGAAGATTGTGATGACTTGGTACGTCTCATGTCCAAGGCAGAGTACACTGCCTTGACCTTTTGCCTTTTAGGCATTGCAGGTCTAGCAGTATGAGCCTATAAGACCATTGCTAAATTGGCTTGTGCTTTGGTAGATAATATTAACAACACCTCTACTGCCATAACTTTATTAAATGATGAGCAAAAATTGCATAGACAAGCTATTCTCAATAACTGAACAGCAATTGATTATTTCTGTTGCTACATCACAAAAACTGATGTATGTAATATGTGTTGTTTAATATCTGTGATAACAGTGATTCCATTGCACAAGAACTCACACACCTTAAAGACATAGTTGCTAACATAAGACAACATGAAGGAGGTTCAGAATTATGGGATTGCTTAACATCTTGGCTACCAAATATCGGTTGCTTTAAAAGTCTGTTCATTAGTGGAAATCTTAATATACTTCTGCTATTCCTTTTCCTTTGTGGATGTCAATGCATTTATAATCTTTTCAAAAGAGAGCTGCTAGAACACAGACAGCAGCAGCAGTTAGTAATTAAAGCCTTATCAGCATCTATTAGAGACAAAAAAGGGAACTGCAAGCGTTTGTAGCTGCCCTCACTAACCAATAATATGGTTGCTATGTTTATTACTGAATTGTTTTCACCTTACTAATGAAATTCACTACTATTGGATTGTTATCACCTTACTAATTAAGTAATTGTATTGTTTTGCTACTGAAATTTTAAGATTGTACTAATGATGCTTGCCTCATGTACTGCTATACTACTGTAACATCATATCTTGTTAATCTGCCAAAAAATTTAAGATTGTTTTTCTTCCTGCTGGAGTGTACCTCACCTATTGTGGTGCCAGTGTTACTATTGTTGAGCCATTCAATGGGAGCCCAACATTTTAAAAAGAATGGGGGGAGATGTGGTGATGCAGAAAGATGATACTGTGGTGTATGTTCTCAGGCTGTGACCAGATATAATCCTTGATTGAACACTCAGGATTGTTCAGGCTTGTGGAGAAAACTCCCAAGTGACCTCACCTGCTGATGGCCAATGTCCCAGGTGACCTTTGCTCATCTTATTCTCTCCTTCATCCCTTTGGTAAACTATGTGAATCCTAATTGGATCACCCTTACAGATTATCATGTTGCACTACCTGTTCTCAGAGTCCCCTCATCTATAAAAGTGCTGTCATTCTTTAATAAATTTGAGACTGGTGTGGAACTTGCTCTCCTGAGGGCGATGGCTGCCTCATTGGCCTTACCCCCTCCAGAAAGGAAAAAGACCCACAGGTAGTTACAACACTCACCCCTCCCTGATCCAGAACACCTGGTGGTGAGCAAAAACCTGCATCGGTGTTCTAGTTCCCAGGAAATCATGAGGTCTGCTGCAGCCAAATGGGTGCATGACCCTATTGCAAACATGGATGGAATGGCAGCCTATTAGATTTCAGTGGGTTCCCTTATCATGGATGCAGTAAGATGTCTCAAGGCCAGGGGGCCATACCCAAAACACTCCATGCTTCCTCTTCTCATGGATTAAGAGGTCATGATCACATTGGGGCAAAGATAAGAACAAAAACAAACACATAAACAAAAACAAACAAACAAACAATGCCCTGGACCTGATTACTTCCAGTTAACACCTACAAGCACTGCAGGCCCAACCTTTCTTGATGGTTTCTCAGCAACAGCCAGGACCTGGAAGGGTTCTGCTTGCCATCACAACCATGACAACATTGTGCTGTCATATGGTCTTTCTGTGACTGCAGGCAGTATGCGCAGCACAGCTAGGATGACTGTCAAGCCATTCATGGAGTCCCAAGTTGCCCAAGACCTCGCCACAAGCCCTGGGAATAGGAATGCCTGCATTTTAATACACAAGCCAGACCACTCCACATTCCTCATAAAGAAACCTCTGCATGCCAGTCCCTTCCACTCTGCATACTGTAGCTCTCATTTACGTTGCTTTCAGGTCCCAGGAATTCTGGTAAACCATTTAGACATTTCTGCATGGGATGAAAACCACAGTAGCAGCATTTTGCAGAGCAATGAAGACTGGAAATTCAAATGACATAACTTTCAGCAAATAATCTCCCTGCAAAAATGTTGAGAGGAATTCTTGCAAGCAAAATTACTGGTTATTTGAGAATTGAATTGGGATACTTTTTTCCCTCAGTAAGTATTATTCATGGATTCATAGATTCTGTGTGTCAACACATCTTCCCATTTCCTATACATATTTCCAGACTGTACATCGGGAAGTTGCTGAGACATTACCTTATTCAAATACAGTCCTTTTCATGAAAATCCAGCTTTTCCAAGCACCCACATAACTGAGGTAAAAAGGAAGATCCAGCATCTGCGCTAGGATATGCATTTGGCACAACTGCTTAGTTTCCTCAAGGAAAAGGCCAGGAGGAATGAAAATAATGAGAGGATTGTGAGCTGTTTGCGATTTTAAAGGCTTAGTTTTCAGGTGTGTTTGATTCCCTAAATTTCATTGGTTCCAAAGATCACAGATTATACTATTTCCTAAAAATGCCTACTTCTCCTACTGCCTCATGCCTCCATGATAGCCTTGGATATTTTTCCCCTCATTGAACAGTTACAATACACTTGTTCCTTAAAGGTACAGGGATAAATTTTCGCTCCTCTTTATCCCCTAGACCTTGGTATTTGATGTGCTTCAAAGGAAGCTTGCTGGATTATTCTCAATAGTGTTTGATAGAATTTGACAGTTTTTTGGTTGTGAATTGGGTAGTTATTCTGTAAATCATATCACATATTCAGATAGTCAGAACATACAGTCATCTTACTTAAGCAGCCTCTTCAGATCATGTGAACCCTCCAGTGTCTCAATGCTTCCACTTCTGTTCATTCAAGTTAACCCAAAATTTTTGAATAAGTTTAAGATTTAATTGCAGCCAATCCTGAAGGGAATATTTAGTAAACCACGGTGGTACATGGATGGCATGGCAGCCTGTTAGGCTTCAGTAGGGTCCCATAAAATGGATTGAATCAGATGTCTCAATGCCAGTGGTGCTGTACCCACAACACACCTTGATTCCTTTTCTCAGAGGATAAAGGTTAGGATCACTTTGTGGCAAACACAAGACTCCAGAGCCTGAGGTAGGAGGATCTGGAGTTCAAGGCTTGCCTCATCAACTCACTGAGAACCTGTCTTTAAATAAAATAATAAAATACAAAATATGTTTGGGGATGTGTCTAAATGACCAAGGGCCTCTGACTTCATTCCCTAGTTCCAAAGAAAGAAAGAAAGAAATGACTCCTCTGAATTGTCTGCTTCCTCTTCCC
>JAJEJO010004137.1:0-45947 GCA_020662805.1 Glaucomys volans
TGTGTGACAGATACCATTGCCCTGTGTACATGCATGAATGCACAGATGGTGTGACTCTACTTTGTGTACAACCAGTGAAACAATAGCTGTACTCCATTTATGTTCCATGAATCAATAAGTAAATAAAAAGAAAAACCCAATTAGGATGGTTCATCAAAACAAACAAACAAACAAAAATACCTGACCCTTCTAAGTAAATAATAATAAAAAAATAGTTAGTCAGCATCTCCCCAGCAATTTAGGGATATCAGAATGACTTGACGCCCTCTCCTTACATATATGTTGTTAGTCTCTGGCATTTTTATTTCCTTCTTATTTCTATACCTCTAAAAGTTGCCATTGCTATTCTAATTACTACTTTATGTAATCATTTTCTGTTCAGATTTACCCAAAGAGTTAGCAGTTGTCACCATTGCTGCTTGTATTTTACTCCTCCCTTCGGGATCCTGTTTGCTTCTTCCTGAATTTCAGTTTCCTAATTTTGTATTCTTTTAGTAGTTCTTTCAGTAAAGAATCATTACAATAAGTAGTGTAACCTTTTTGAGGAGTGGTGAAAATTGTTTTGATATCTTTTCACTGCTTTCTTACTGCATCAAAAGGCCAGTCTGTCTTTTCTTTTTAGGCAATGTTGCTCAACTGTGATTGGTTTTACCAACTTTATCTTTTTCTTCAGCAGCATCGTACCTCTAATATTTTAAATTTCTTGATTATAAGAATTAAAATTATGCATGCAATTTGCACTGGACTAAAAAGAGTCCAGTTTTATAAGAAATATTTACAAATGTATTTGATATTTATATCACTCTGAGTTGGAGATTGAGATTTGTATTATTTCATCTATTCCTGTTTGATAAGTATATTATTAAAAATGGTTTTTAAAAATTAATATAACATAAATTGGTCACCTGAAATTATTTGACCATATAAAATTAATTTCACTAGATAAAACACAGTTGAGAAGACTGTAATAACACCTACTTTATCTATTTATATTTAAGAAGAAATAACTTAGGTTTCCTACATGGGTTGTTGGTCTCTATGCAAGTGAACAATTCTTTATCCTTTCTCAGGATCCTTCCTCCACCATACTCATGAGTGAAAAGCAAACTAAAGAGTGTGAAGTAGGGGTGTACTATAGTAGACATCAAACTCTAAACTCTTTAAATTATTGAGTGAAATCATTTGCACTGCTAGCCCTTCTTGTTTGGATAATTGCAAGGAAATAAATTATCTGCTGTGTCAGAAATATGGTACCCAAAATGTTATGGTTCTGAGTCTCCAAATTCTGAGTGGGAAAGTGCCTTACTTATAAATATAATCTATTGGACATTTCCCACTAAGAAGGTTGTAACATTAATCACAAAATGAAGTAAAGGAAAATATCTGTAAACATTATAAAATAAGTGGAAAATAGATACTTCTAATCTATTTACATGTCAGGTGCTGCATTGTCTCTGCACCATCACCACCCAACACATGCTGAAAAGCAGCTATTGTTTCTTTTAGTGATAAAAGGAAACAAGTATTCAAAAAATTAAGCTATAGTTATATCTAATTTTCTATCAAGCAGCCAAACTATATTTCAGAAGGCTTTAACAAAGTAAAACCAAGTTCCTGAAAACTTTTGTGGATATATCTATAGAATTATAATAGGTAAATACATAGTTCATATGAATGTCTAAAGGTAGACAAAATAAGAGAATAGCCATCCCTGCTATTTTGAACTTGTGGCCACGGTCCATTTGGAAGTTAGTTTACAAAGAAAGTCTTTCATTTGTTCTTTTTATCACAGCAATTTGAATGTGAGTCACTGAGCAATACAGATGGGACCATAAATACCAATATAAAGACAAAACACTCTTAGCTTTAAGAAAAAATCTAAGAGTGAATATATTTTCATCTCATAAGAATACTACACTTCATGCATATTTAAAATTTCTGGGTAAAATTCAGTCATCCTAACTTTAAAATTCTCTTAAAATGGATGCTCTTTTAGTTATTACTTTGCTGATCTCAATTTTAGTGTACTCAAATTTTAAACTCCAATCAAAATGGTTCTTGCAATAAATTTCATTATCATTTTTTAAAGTCAGAAAAATTTATGAAATATGGCAAGGTTAAAACATATGAATCTAGTGTCTATTACAATGGAAAAGAACATCAAAGTTTATAATTCAATGTTAGGAGAAAACCTATGGTGTAAAAGCACTCAGACAACTCTGTTCATCTGTGTGGTCATTTTCTCTACAGTCTGTCCATTGTCTCCTTGGAATGTGATCTCACAGAAGGGGAGCTTCAAACCTTGTCTCACTTCAGTTTAAAAGTCTTTGGTTTCTCCTTTCCATGAGATTCTTCCTAACCTATCACATTGGCTAGAAGGGCCCTGTCCAAGGTGGTATTGCCTAACTCTCCAGAGCATAATCATGCTCTGTCTCCATGTGTGTCTTAATTCCACTTCCTTATATTTCTTTTCCTGTCAAGTATTTGCTTACACTTCTTACCCTACATGAAATGTATTATCACACTTGAAAATAAATTTTACATTAGCTACATCCATTTTTCCCTTCTTAGGTTAGATTATGTATCTTCTGGTATGATTTAAACACATATTAAGTATGTTACTCTTATAATTTACTTCAAAACACCAATTTTATTGTTATATTTATAACCTATAATCATTACTTCTAAGTCAGATTTCCTCCCTGTCATGTAAACATGCCTAAAGCAGAAAATATATCTATTACTTTCGTTGTTATGTTCCTAAGTTTGCCTATTATAAAACACAGTGAAAGCAAATGCATTGGTATATTTAGAAATAATAAAGCTATTACAAACCTTTTTCTTTTCATCAAGTGTCATTCTTGATTTAACCTATTTGTAATACATCTCAAGTGAATTTTGTGTTGGGAATTTTAACTTTGAGCTTGTTAAATTGTTGCTAAAGAGAGAGATGTTTGTTAGTTTTTATTGTTAAACAAAGAAAAATTGCTTTTAGGAAAATGAAGCTTTCAAAGGTCCTTAGCACACTGTTGAATAAGAACCAGATCTGTCAGGTTTCACAAGATGTTTCTAGGTAACAAAATTTTGTGATCCATGCTGACATCTATTTTGCTTTAATTTTTTTCTAATGGGACAATTTCACTGGACTTTTACCTATGAGGACAGAAGTGTGCTAAGGAAGCTACTCAGTCTCAATTCATCAGTTTGGTCATAAGAAATATTCTCAAAGCAAGAAGTCTTACAGCTGTGCCCTCAAAGTGAAAAATTCCTACATAACAGTAACTACAAAACTCTGATCATTTTGAGCGCAGTACTTGTATTATTTTTCTACCTTTTCTATCAAAATACCTGGAATGTGTTATTAAATCATAAATATTTATTAAATGATTTTCTACAAATAAATTATCAACAGTCTGAACAGTATTATTGAAAAGTTATGAAAAGAATAACAATCATACTTTAGTAGAATGTTCATAGAGTAGGCTTCCTTGAAAAATGGGGAGCTTGAGTAGATGTTTGAACATGAGTTATCAGACAGTCTGATAAATTCTATGATCACAAAAAAAGCCTCAGAAGAAGACTGCTATGAATTATGATTTCACATCCTCTCATCTCTGAAGCTAAAGAATGTTGAAGAGCACAAATCAAAATTTAGGCCCCAGACATAACTACAGAGAAATCATAGTAAGCCCATGAAATTAGAAGTGTGAACTAGATTTCTCCTGATATTTTCAGTGCTACATGTGAGTACCAATTCTTAATATTTTAAGTGGCATTTCATGGTAAAACACTGAATCATTCCAATCTATAAAAACTGGACTTTTGTACAATCAAAAGGCATTTCTAATTTTTACTTAATGTGAACCAAGGGAGCAACAATCTATTAAGTGAGGCTGTAATTTGGGAATTGTGAATTTCATCTGCTGTGAGTCACTACTAATTATGGCAAACTTTTGTATTAATTGTGTTTTTATGTTGCTCCAGGGAAAACTTCTGAAAGGAGTTTATTGTAAATAAGTCATTATTTACAATAAATATAATTACAATATAATTACAATATAAGTATAAAAAGTCATTCATGTAATAGCAAAAAAAAAAGAAAATAAAATAAAAGGAAGCTATTAATTTTGCTATGCCAGATAGCTATTTAAGTCATGTATCCTAGTGTTTTTCTTTTTTAGTTAAAGTTAAGAAATTCCATATGAATCGAATGCTAAAGGGCATCAGTTGTAAAAACAAGGAAAGAAATTCTATTTTTTTAAAGGGAAGGGGAGAAAACATTTTGCATTGCCTAGGGTATCCTAAAGCCTTAAGAAATGTGAGCAGCCAGGAATTCATCTGTTATTATGAAAATGAAACAATTTCCCATTGCATAGATAGCAGCCCGCATGATAGCAAGCACTGAGTGACAGGTACACCCTGCTGGATTTTCCATATTTTCAGCTTGAAGCCCTTCATTATTAATAAATGAAGTGTTCTAACATTAAAAGCTGAACTAGGTATTTAGACAGAACTTTCTCCTACTATAATTTCCCAGAAGTGATTAAATGACAAGAATATTTTTAAGCAAAGTACAACTTATAGAGAACAAAATACACAGGTGATACAAGTGGAAAAGATAAATCAAATGGCGAAAAGCAGAGAAAACTTTGGGCATTAGTCAATGGCCAAGGAAGGGGTTGGTACCCAGCACACATGCAGAAACTAATAAGAGGTTCTTTGTTGATCTTACAAAGCAAGAGCATTAGAATTTGGCTCAGGATTGCTTAAAATTGATCCTTCAGTTGAAATGAAATAGAGAAGTGGAAATCTGACTAATTAGGAAAAGTTTTCATTTATTATATGAATTTTTGAGTGAAGGAGCATAAAGCACTGACCTGTGACGTGAAGAATCAGAGTCCCTAATTGAGAACACAAAATAGCGATTGGTAAGCACAATTGAATTCCCTTGGCATTGATGGAATAAAATAAAAATGACTCTATTGGAACATTTTTATGATGTACTCACTAGTGTAATATAAAGAAAAAAGTCACTTGAAGAAAAACAATCTCAATTAAAACTCATATGAGGGGTGAAAGTGGGATTCAAGGAATGGACAGACAGAAGAAATCAGTGAATCAATGAGCTAAATTCCACAAAGAGAAAACAAAATGAAGAGGGAAATACATGAAAGTATATTGTCTAAAATTTGCATGTGTAAACACATGAGTTTCCAGAGTGTAGACAATGAGTTATGGTCAAGGGAAAAAAAAGCAGACATATAACTAGGAACCTTTGATGATACCATAGATCAAGAAAACTCAAAGAACCATGTCTTTCATGAGCTGCATGTATAAGAGGAGAAAACAAATTTCCCTGGAAAATGACAAGTGTATATTGACCATCACACAGCTTTGTAAGTGGTTTCTCACTTTAAACATATTTTAATAACTTTAAGACCATGTAATTTGTAACAAGAATTATTATATCAACAGGCACCTTGTGGAGAATCACAGTTCTTTTTGAATTGTGTCCTGCAGTGGCACCATTTCAAGACTGCTATCAAAGAATTCCCAGAACACACTTAGAAGAACAATGAGCAACTTAGACTGAATGGTTTCAAGAGACACAAGAATAAAAGACACTATGAATGAGCCCTAGAAGAAATGAACTCGTAGATCTGATTTTAGCTTCTTCAGGAACTTGAACACTGTTTTCTGTAACAGGTACATTAACTCACATTCCCACTAGCAGGGTATGAGCTCTCCTTGCTCTCCACCTTGCAAAAGCATTTTCTATCTTCATCTTTCCATAATAGCCACTATGTGTTGAGATATGTCAACATTTGGAATTTCATTTTCCTGATGATTATTATTGATATTAACCATTTATTCGTATATTTATTGGCATATTTACATGTCTGGAGAAATGTCTATTCAAATTACTTGCTCATTTTTAATTAGATGATTATGTTTTGTTGTTGAGTTGTTTGAGTTCCTCATGTATCCAGATAACAATCTCTTGTTTGATGAATAGTGTAAAATATTTTCTCCTTTCTGCAGGTGAAATCTTCACTATTGATAATTAGGTAATTTTATGTTTTGTGTACAAGCTTTCACCAGTTTTTCTCAAGAATAGAGATAAAAATGTATAAATGGATTAAAACAGCTTCACTGAAATATGTGTATGTGCATATTTCTCAACCAAGTTGAATGTATTTAAAAATGTAAGCTTTATTTAATACATGAAAATCAATTCATATTTTTACTATACTGAAACAATTCAAAATATGATAAAAATCACACATTTTAAAAAATAATACAAATCAATATTTTTAATATTATTTTTTTAAAACTTGCAAACTTGATGTACAAGGAAATATTTTAAATTGCAAAGCTATTTGTAAAATTGCCAACAATATTGTCTATAATGAGAGCATATTAAGCATTTTCCCTTTGAATTTGGTAAAAAGAAAAAATCCTATCATTGCTTTTATGCAAGATTTATTTGGAATTCTACATCCAAATGAAGAAAATAAAATAGTTTAAAAACAGATCTGAAGGTGTTACTCTGTTGTAAGTGCTAGCCTAACACAAGAGAGCCTTGATTTTGATACCCAGCATCACAAAACAAAACAAAACACAAAATGTTAAGATTTGATTTTAAGAAATGATCAGTTACATGTGGTATAGCAAAACATATAGAAAACATAACACAATCTACTTAAAATTAAGCAAATTTTTAGGTTTGATAAATGGATATATAAAAAGTAATTGCAGCTTTTTATACCAGTAACAGTAGTTAGAAAATAAAAATAAAAAAGATTGTGTTTATTACAGATTAAAATAGCAAATATGTAGGAACTTTTCTTATAAAAGATATCAATATCTCTATTTAAACATCGACAAACCCTTTTGAAAAAATTAACATATCAATAAACTTGAAGATTTTTTTATGTTCATTGATTTGGGAACATGCAGTATATAATGAAGTCAAATAAACAGTATATAAGTGCAGTAAAGAAAATTCTTAACCCAATTGTTTGCAGAAATATTAAATCTATATGAAATTCAATTGTGTGAAAATAGCCAAGACTCTTAAATTTATATAAATAGTGTAAGCATTTAAAATAAAATGCTTATGTTATTTAAATATTTACATTCATATCATAAGTTTCTAGAAATATTAGGTTGTATAAAATTGAATTAAACAAAACTATCATAATAAGCTCCATTCACACATGGGCATTTGATCTAGGCAAGAGTTGTCCTACAATTGAAGAAATTAAAATTTTTGAAAATTTATCCATATCAATGAGTGTTGATAGGGTAAGATACTAAAATGATCCCTACCTAAAATCATGATGACAAATCAACTAATATGGGTTGTAGAATTAATTCTGAAATGCAAAGTAACAAGTTTTTGAAATTTTTATTATGAAAATACATTTTAGACTTAGGGCAGGAATTGAATCTTAGTGTTTTTTCTAATTTTATTTGTTCTAATTAGTTGTACATGACAGAATGCATTTTCCATTTTGTTAGATAATACATAAATAGAGTGTAATTTCTCATTTTTCTGATTATACATACTGCAGGGTCACATCAGTCATGCAGTCATACATGTACATGAGGCAATAATGTCTGTTTCACTCTACTATCATTCCTTCCCCAGAACCCTTCCTCATTTACTACCCTCTACCAAATATAACATAACTCTATTATTCCCTATCCCCCCTTACAGTGAATTTAACTTCCACATATCAGAAAAAAATTGGCCTTTGGTTTTTGGGGTTTGACTGATTTCACTTAGTATGATATTCTCCAACTCCATCCATTTAAGAGCAAATGCCAGAATTTCTTTCTTCTCTAAAGTTGAGTGATATTCAATGGGATATATATATATATATCCCATTGAATATCACTCAACTTTAGAGAAGAAAGATATATATATATATCACATTTTCTTTATCCTTTCATCTGTTGAAGGGCACATAGGTTGCCTCCATAGTTAATCTCTTGTTAAATGAACTCCTATAAAGTCTGATGTGGCTATGTCACTGTAGTATGCTGGTTTTATGTTCCTTGTGTATAAACTGAGGAGTGGGGATAACTGAGTCAAATGGTGGTTCCATTCCAAGTTTTCAGAGGAATCTCCATACTGCTATACATAAGGTTGCACAACTTTGCATTCCCACCAGCAATGTATGAGGGTACCTTTCTCTGCACATCCTCATCAATATTTATTGTTGCTTGTATTCTTGATAATTGGCATTCTGATGACAGTGAAATGAAATCTTAGACTAATTTTGATTTGCATTTTTGTAATTGCTAGAGAGGTTGAACTTTTTATATATTTATTGATCAATATATCTTAGAGATTAATGCTTTATCTGAGGTGCATGTGGTCAAGATTTCCCCCAATCTGTAGGCTCTCTCTTCACATTACTGTTTCTTTTGCTGAAAAGAATCTTTTTAGTTTCAGTCAATTCCATTTATTGATTCTTGATTTAACTTCTTGTACTTTAGGGGTCTTGTTGAGGAAGTCAGATCCTTGGCTGACATGGTGAAGATTTGGGTCTACTTTTTCTTCTAGTAGTTGCAGGATTTCTGTTCTAGTGCCTAAGTCTTTGATCCACAGTGAATTGAGTGTCATTCATGGTGAGGGAAAAGGGTGCAATTTCATTGTGTTCCATGTGGCTTTCCAGTTTTCCCAGCACCATTTGTTGAATAAGCTATCCTTTCTCCAATGAATGTTCTTGGCACATTTGTCTAGAATGAGATACCTGTATTTGTGTGGGTTTGCCTCTGTGTCTTCTATTCTGTACCATTGGTCTATATGTCTGCTTTGGTGCCAATACCATGCTGTTTTTATTACTACAGCTCTGCAGTATAGTTTGAGGTCTGGTAATGTGATACCTCCTGCTTCAGTTTTTTTTGCTGAAGATTTCTTTGTCTCTTTTGGGTCTCCTATTTTTCCAAATGAATTTTAGGATTGCTTTATCTAGTTCTATGAAGAACCTCATCAGGATTTTAATAGGAATTGCATTCAATTTGTATAACACTTTTGGTAGTATGGCCATTTTGATGATATTACTTTTGACTATCCAGGAGCATTGGAGGTCTTTCCATCTTCTAATCCATCTTCAATTTCCATCTTCAATTTAATTTTAATTCCATCTTCAATTTCTCTTTTTAGTGTTCTGATATTTTTATTGTAGAGGTATTTCATCTCTGTTGTTAGATTTATTTCCAAGTATTTCATTTTCTTCAGGTGATTGTGAATGAGGTTGTGTTATTTCTCTTTCAGTGGATTCATTACTGATGTATAGGAATGTGTTGAATTTATGGGTATTGATTTTACATCCTGCAACTTTACTGCAATCATTTATTAGTTCTAGAAGATTTTTGATGGAATTTTTTGGATCTTCTAAATACAGAATCATGTCATTGGCATATAATGATTGTTTGAGCTCTTGTTTACCAATTTGCATACCTTTAATTTCTTTCTTCTTTCTAATTGTACTGGCTAGAGTTTCATGGACAATATTGAATAAAAGTGGTGAAAGAGGCAGTTTTTAGAGGGAATGCTTTCAATTTTTCCTCTATTTAGAATTATGTTGGCCTTGGGTTTAGAATATGTGGCTTTTATAATGTTGAGGTAAGTTCCTACTATCCCTAATTTTCTAGTGTTTTCAACATGACAACTATATTTTGTCAAATGCTTTTTCTGCATCAATTGAGATGATCATAGAATTCTTGTTTTTAAGTTTATTGATCTGATGAATTATGTTTATCAATTTCCATATTTTGCACGAACTCTGTACCCCTGGAATGAAACCCACTTGATCATTGAGCACAATCTTTTAAATATGTTTTTGTATACAAATTGCAAAAATTCCATTGAGATTTTCATCACTGTTATTGGTCTGAGGTTTTCTTTCCTTGAAGTGTCTTTGTCTGGTTTTGGTGTCAGAGTTATATTAACCTAATAGAATAAATTTTGAAGAGTTCCCTCCTTTTCTGTTTAATGAAATAATTTAAGGAATTTAAGGAGTATTAATGTTAATTCTTCTTTGAAGGTCCTGTAGAACTTTGTTGAGAGCCCATGTGGTTTGGGACTTTTCTTAATTGGTAGGATTTTAATGGCATTCTTTATTTCGTAACTTGAAATTGTTCTATTTCCATTGTGTATGATCTCCTGGTTCAGTTTAGGTAGGTTATATATCTTTATTTTATTTATTTATTTATTTACATTTGATTTATTGAACACAAATAGAGTACAGCTATTTTTTCTCTGGTTGTACACAAAGTAGAGTCACACCATCTGTGCATTCATGCATGTACACAGGGCAATGATGTCTGTCACACATTCTGTTATTACCACCCCACCCCCACCCCTCCCCTCTGATGCCTCTTTGCTATCTATCCTTCCTCCATTCTTGCCGCCCTTCCACCCCACATTGTGCTTCATCATTCACTTATCAGAGAGACTCTTCGGCCTTTGGATTTTGGGGATTGGCTAATTTCACTTAAGATAACAGTCTCCAACACTATCCATTTACATGCAAATGTCATCATTTTATTCTTCTTTATGGCTGGTAATATTCCATGGTAATATTCCATTGTGTATCATGGTGCACTATCTTTTTAATATTCTTTTGTGTGCGATTTGCTAACATAAGAATTTTTGCATCTATATTCATGAGGGATATTGGTCTGAAATTTTCTTTCCTTGATGTGTCCTTCTCTGGCTTTGGTATCAGGGTGATATTAGCTTCATAGAATGAGTTTGGAAGGATTCCCTCCTCCTCTATTTCATGGAATACTTTGAAGAGTATTGGAATGAGCTCTTTGAAGGTCTTGTAGAACTCGGCTGTGAATCCATCTGGTCCCGGACTTTTCTTTGTTGGTAGGCTTTTGATGACTTCTTCTATTTCATTGCTTGAAATTGATCTATTTAAGTTGTGTATGTCCTCCAGATTCAGCTTGGGTGGCTCATATGCCTCTAGGAACCTGTTGATGTCTTCGAGGTTTTCTATTTTGTTGGAGTATAGATTTTCAAAATAGCTTCTATTTATATTTTGTATTTCAATTGTGTCTGTGGTAATATTTCCATTTCCATCACAAATTTTAGTAATTTGGATTTTCTCTCTCCTTCTCTTTATTAGTGTGACTAAGGGTTTATCAATATTGTTTATTTTTTCAAAGAATCAACTTTTTGTTTTGTCAATTTTTTAAATTGTTTCTTTTGTTTCAATTTCATTGATTTCAGCTCTGATTTTGATTATTTCCTGTCTCCTACTCCTTTTGGTGATGATCTGTTCTTCTTTTTCAAGGGCTTTGAGCTAAAATGTGAGGTCATTGATTTGTTGACTTTTCATTCTTTTATTGAATGTACTCCATGCAATGAATTTCCCTCTTAGCACTGCTTTCATAGTATCCCAGAGATTCTGATATGTTGTATCTTTGTTCTTGTTGACCTCTAAGAATTTTTATTTCCCCCCTAATGTCTTCTGTTATCCATGCATTATTCAATAGCATATTATTTAATCTCCAGGTCTTGGAGTAGTTTCTGTTTTTAACTTTATTGTAGATTTCTAATTTCATTCTATTATGATCTGATGGTATACAAGGTAGTACCTCTATGTTTTTGTGTTTGCTAGAGTAGCTTTGTGGCATAACATATGGTCTATTTTAGAAAAGGATCCATGAGCTGCTTGAAGAAAGTGTATTTCCTTTATGATGGATGAAATATTCTATATATGTCTGTTAAGTCTAAATTAGCAATTGTGTCATTGAGTTTTATGGTTGCTTTGTTCAATTTTTGCTTGGAAGACCTGTCCAATGGTGAGAGAGGAGTGTCAAAGTCCCACAGTATTATTGTGTTTTGGTCTATTTGGTTCCTGGAATTCAGAAGGATCTGATTGATCTACATGGATACAAAATTGTTTGGTGCATAGATATGTATGATTGTTATGTCTTGGTGATTTATGCTTCTCTTAAGTAGTTTGAAATGTCCTTCTTTATCCCTTCTCAGTAAATTTGGCTTGAAGTCTGTTTTATCTGAAATGAGGATGGAAACTCCTGCTTTTTTACTAAGTCCATGTGCAGGGTATGTTTTTTCCCAACCCTTCATCTTTAATCTGTGGGTATGTTTTTCTATAAGATGCATCTCTTGAAGGCAGCATATTGTTGGGTCTTCCTTTTTAATCCAATCTGCCAGTCTATGTCTTTTGATTGATGAGTTTAGACTGTTTACATTTAGGGTTATTATTGAGATATGACTTGCATTCCTGGTCATTTTGACTTATTTTTAGATTTTAGTCTTACTTGGTTTTTCCTTTAATTGGCTGTTCCTTTAGGGTAATTCCTCCCTTTGCTGACTTACATTGTTGTTTCTCATATCTTCCTCTGGGAATATTTTGCTGAGGATTTTCTGTAGCGCAGGCTTTCTATTTGTGAATTGTTTTAACTTGTGTTTAGCATGGAAGGATTTTATTTAATCTTCAAATCTGAAGGTAAGTTTTGCTGGTTATAAGATTCTTGGTTGGCATCCATTTTCTTTCAATGTTTGGAATATGTTGTTCCAGACCCTTCTTGCTTTTAGGGTCTGTGCTAAGAAATCTGCTGATATTCGTATTGGTTTCCCCCTATCTGATGTTTTTCTCTTGCAGCCTTTAAAATTATATATTTGTTTTGTATGTTAGGTATTTTCATTATAATGTGCCTGGGCGTGGATCTGTTGTGATTTTGTGCATTTGGTGTCCTATAATCCTCTTGAATTTGATTTTCCATTTCATTCCTCGGATTTGGGAAATTTTCTGATATTTCATTGAACAGATTATTCATTCCTTTGATTTGTATCACTGTGCCTTCCTCAATCCCAATAACTCTTAAATTTGGTCTTTTCATGATGTCCCATAACTCCTGGAGGTTCTGTTCATGATTTCTTACCATTCTCTCTGTCTGGTTGTGTTCGTTTTCAAGATTAAATATTTTATCTTCATTGTCTGAGGTTCTGTCTTCCAAGTGATTTAGCCTGTTAGTTAAGCTTTCTATTGAGTTTTTATTTTGGTTTATTGTAACCTTAATTTCAAGTATTTCTGTTTGTTTATTTTTTTTTCAGAATCTCTATCTCTTTTTTGAAATGATCTTTTGCTGCGTGCAGTTGCTCTTTTACCATTGCCTGCATTTGCCCTCTTGACTCCTCATTCACTTCTTGGATCTTTTTATTCATGTGCAGCTTCCTTTCTGACAATGCTTCTGCCATGTTGTCACTGAGTACTTTTGGTATAGTATCTGGATTTGTTTGGGACGTTTTCTTCCCATGTTTTCTCATTTTGCTACTGTATTTTCCCCTCTAGTAGTGTGAATCCTAGGTATTGCAGTTTCCTCTTAAGGACTTACAGGGTTTCTGCCTATTTTCAAAACCTCCCCTTGAATTGAGAGATCAATATTGGCAGCACACCATATAAACCATATATGTCCTTAATCTAAATAATCTCTATTAGAATATTAACAGTGTTGTCTTAATAAACAGATATGAGTTCAAATTATTATATATAATAATAAATATTATATATCATATATTATATATTAAAATAAATTATTATATATTATCTACAGCATAAGCAGTAGGTTTGCAAAAAGACTACAAATCCTAATGTTGGACAGTGAGAATGAGGAGGGGTATTGGACAAAACACTAATGAGATAAGAAGCGAGTCTATTGATATACTATGTCATATGAATAGTGGAAGTGGAATTAAAATAAATAGGTTGTTAGCATGAGGAAAAAGAGATTCTCCAAGGAAATGGATATATAAGAGGGAGATATAGTGATAATCATAATAATAAAAGAAAAAGGTAGGAATATAGTGGATATATTAGGAATAATCTTAGTATTACAATTAATTTTTAAAAAATTCTGCGATAAAAATATGCTGTACAGTTCAAACCTCTTATTTTTCATTTACCTGATGTTTGAGAGGTGCTTGATCAGGCAGTGACCCAAGAAGGGTGCTGTCCCACTACCTCCATGTTGGGAGTGATCAATGTTTCTGGGAAGAGGTGGCCTGGTGTTGATTGATGATCAGATACAGCACAGGTGCTAGACTGTGGGCCAGGGTGTGGGCCTAAGCATTAGACCAAGTTGGGGTGGGGGTGCAAAACTGTGCTCAGTAATGGAGACACTGGGCTTGATAGCCCAGGCAGGCCTGAACTCCTCCTTGGGGGCTCAGGGGGTGGCAGGTGGTTGCTCTCTCCCAGGGATGCTGTAAAATGTCACCACAGGGCCTCAGATCCCTGATTTGGCTGGGGACTCCAGCTGCTCCAGGCCGGAGCTCTCCAAGAGCCACCACACAATGGCACTGGAAGACCGGAGCTCCTCTCTGAGGATTCTGGCAGCCACAGATGGTCTCTCTCTGCTGGGGAAGCTGTAAAATGTTGCTGAAGGGCCTAAGATCCCCACTGGAGTCACCGCTCCAGGCCAGAGCTCTCCAGGAGCCACCACACAATGGCACCAGAAGCAGTTATGTATCTTTAGAAATTTGTAAATGTCTTTAAAATTTTCTATTTTATTTGAAATATAAATTTTCATGATAATTTCTAATTACCTTCTGTATTTCAGTTTTGTCTTCTGTGATATTTCCTTTTTCATCAAGTATTTTATTAATTTGAGTTTTCTCTCTTTCTTCATTTTTAGTGTGGCTAGTGGTTTATCAATTTTATTTATGTTTGCAGAAAACAAACTTTTTGCTTTGTCAATTTTAAAAATTGTTTCTTTTGTTTCAGTTTCATTGATTTTGGCTCTGATATTTCCTCTATCCTGCTGTTTTTGGTTTTTATTTGTTCTTTGTTTCGATCTTTGAAGTGTAATGTTAGGATATTTATTAGTTGACTTTTTAGTCTTTCAATAAGTGAACTCAATGCAATGAACTTTCCTCTTCACAGTGCCTTCACAGTGTCCCAGAGTTTTGGTGTGTTGTATCAATATTCTCATGTACATGTCAGTATTTTTTCAATTCATCCTTGATTTCTTCTACTATTCATTTGTCATACAATAGTGTTTTATTTGGTCTCCATGTGTTGGTGTAGCTTCTATTTTTTATTTTATCATTGATTTCTAATTGCAGTCCATTATGATCTGATAGAATGCAGGGTGTTATCTACATTTTTTTGTATTTACTAAGACTTGCTTTGGGACATAAAATATGGTCCCTTTCAGAGAAGGATCCATGTTCTGCTTAGAATAAAGTGTATTTTCTCTCTGGTGGATTTCACATTTTATACATCTGTAAATTTAAATTATTGATTGTTTTATTTATTTCTATAGTTTCTTTATTTAGTTTTTGTTTATAAGATCTATCTAGTACTGAGATAGGTGTTTTAAAGCCTCCAAGTATTATTGTTTTGTGGTGCATTTGATTCTTGAAATTAAGAAGGGTATTTTTTACATATATAGATGCTCCATCATTAAGGTCATAAGTATTTATAATTGCTGTTTTGCTGCTGTATAATTCCCTTGAGTAGAATGAAATGACTGCCATTGTCCCTTCTGATTAACTTTGGCCTGACGTTCACTTTATCTCATATGAGAATGGAAACCCTCCTTGTTTATGCAGTCTTTATGAGTGATATGGTTTTTCCCATCCTTTCACCATCAGTCTGTTGATGTCTTTACCTATGAGAAGAGTCTCTTGGAGACAGCATATTGTTGGCTCTTGTTTTGTAATCCAATCTGCAAGTCTATGTCTTTCAAATGAGTTTCTTACTGAGATACGACTTGTATTACTTGTCATTTTGGTTTATTTCTGGATTTAATTTGATTTAGTTTCTATTTTGACTATTCCTTTAGTGTAGCTCCCTCCTTTTCTGTTTTTCACCTTTTTTTCACTTCATCTTCATGGAATACTTATTGAGATTGTTCTGTAGTGCAAGCTTTCTAATTGTGAATACTTTTAACTTTTGTTTATAATTCAAGGTTTTTATTTCATCTTCAAATCTGAAACAATTTTTCTGGATAAAAAATTCTTGGTTGGCAAAGATTTTCTTTCAGAGCTTGAAATATGTTGTTCCCTTGCCTCTTAACTTCAAGCATCTGGTTTGTGAAATCAGCTGAGATCTGAATTGCATTTCCTTTATATGAAATTTTCTTTTATTTTTCTCTCATGGCCTTTAATATTTTATCCTTATTCTGTATTTTAGTCATTTTCATTATAATATGTCTTGGTGTGTCTGCTCTAGTTTTGTATATTTTGGGTCATGTTAGACTCCTGTATTTTTTCTCCATTTCATTCTTTAGTTTTGGGGAATTTTCTGATACTATACCACTGAAAAGATTGTACTTTCATTTGGTTTGTATTTCTGCTCCTTCTTCTATTCCAATAACACTTAAATTTGGTCTTTTCATGTTCTGCATGGTTGACTCTATTGTCAATTTTAAATATTTTGTCTTCATTATCTGAGGTTCTGTCTTCCAAATGATCTAGTCTCTTGGTGATGGTTTCCATTTAATGTATAATTTGATTTAGTGATTCCTTCATTTTGATGATTTCTGCTTTTTTATAATATCTGACTCTTTATTGAAGTGATCTTTTACTTCCTGTATTTTCTATTCATTTCACTCTTTATACCATCCTTTACTTCACAGATCAGATTAACTGTGTACATTCTAAACTTCTTGGAAATTTCTTCTTTTGTGTTTTCAGTGGTTTCTCTTATTGCTGTATCTTGGTTTGTGTGTGGCATTTTGTTCCCTTGTTTTTTTATGTTGCTTGTGTTTTCCCATCTAGTTTTATGCATCTGAGAAAATACAGATTCTACCCTGTAGACCTATATTGTCAAAGATTTTCAGTATTCCACCTTTAAGAGTGAGACCAATATCATCAACACCCAGTGTTGCAATCTCTAATCTAATAATTCCCAGCAAGGGAGCTGCATACAATAAGAAAATCTCCACAAAATATACTCAATAATAGATTTCAAGAATTTCAGGGGAAAAAACAGCAAAGGGAGAAGCAACTCTAGAAGAATACTCAATCAAAAGAGAATCTAGTTCAAGTTAAAAACTAGAAATTAACAAAAATGACAGGAAACAAAACATCTTTCAATAATTATACTGAATATAAATTGTCTAATATCAATAAACAAAAGACATAAGCTTCTAGATTGAATTAAAAGACAGGACTCAATTCCATGCTGTATTCAAAGGCGTACTCATAAATAAAGACAACTACAGATGGAAGGTAAAATTTGGAGAAAATATACAATTCATATTGTCTTCATAAAGAAGAAGGAGTTTCTATTCCCATATATGATAAATTGGATTTCAAACCAAAGTTAATCAGAAGAGACAAGACGACCATTTCATTCTGTGTAAGGGAATCATAAAAGAAAAAAATAGCAGTCATGGATATTTATGTTTACAATGGAGCAGTTGTGTACGTCAAGCAAACTCTCCACAACAACAAGAATCAATTAGGCCAAAACACAGTAATACAGGGTAACTTTAACATAATTCTCTCATCAATAGATAGATAATCCAAACAAAAACTAAATAAAGGTGGAACAGAACTGAAAAAATAGACTTAACAGATATATATAGAATATTTTATCCATCAATGACTAAATATATTTTTCCTCAGCAGCACGTGGAACATTTTGCAAAATATTTCTTATTTTACAAAGCAACAAAATATTTCTTATTTCAAAAAGCAACATGTTGTAAATACAAAAAATAACGTAAAGCTCTGCATACTATAAGGTCATAATGGAATGAAATTAGAAATCAGTGATAAGACAATAAGTAGAAAATAATCAAACACCTGGAGAATAAATAATTCACTATTGAATGATGAATGAATAGCACAATAAATCAGAAGTGAAATACAAAACATAAATAATTGAGAATTGTGGTTCAACATATCAAAACCTCTGGGTCACTATGACGGAGGCTGTAAGAGGAAAGTTCCTATCTTTAAGCTCATTCATTAAATGAATAATAAAATGCCAAATAAATGAACTAAAACTATGTCTAAACCCCTAGACAAAGAAGAACAAATCAATACCAATATCAATAGAACACAGGACATAAAATCATAGCACAACTAAATGAATTTGATATTTTTAAAACATTAAAAAAATCAATGAAAAAACATTAGTTCTTTGAAAGACTAAACAAAATAGATAATCTTGTAGTCCAGTTAATATAGGAAAGAGAGAAAAATGCAAAATTTTAGGATCCATGATGAAAACATCACCACAAACCCTACTGAAATACAGAGGAGAATCTTAAACTACTTTGAATACTTATGCTCTGACATGCTAGAAAATTTCTAGATACATTTGACCTAACCAAACTGAACCAGAAGGATATAGAGAATTTGAGGAAATCAAATTCTAGTAATGAAATTGAAAAAGCCATGAAAAACCTAGCAAAATGAGAAGTCTAGGACTGGATGGATTCTCAGCCAAGTTCTGCCAGGCTTTTAGAGAAGAACTAATATCAATCCTCCTCAAATTTTTCCACAAAACACTAAAGGAAGGAACTCTTTCAAACTAATTCTATGAAGCTAGTAGCACCATGATACCAAAGATCAGACAAAGTCACATCAAAGAATGAAAACTACACCCCAATATCATTGATGAACATAGATGCAAAGAATTCTTTTATTTTTTTGTGGTGCTGGTGATAGAACCCAGGGCCTTGTGCTTGCAAGGCAGGCACTCTACCAACTAAGCTATATCCCCAGCCCAGATGCAAAAAATTCTTAATAATTTAATGGCAAATTTCATACAGAACAAAATAAAAACATAGTTAAGCATGATCATCTCAGGCATGAAAAGTTGGATCAACGCATGGAAATCAGTAAATGTAACACATCATATAAATAGACAATAAAAGACAAGAATGATATGATCATCTCAATAGATGCAGGAAAAATTTGACAAAGTATAGCATTCACTCATGTTTAGAATACTGGAAAAGGTAAGGATAGATGGAGTTTGCCTCAACATTGTAAAATTGATATATAAAAAACCCAAGGTTGACATCATTTTAAATGGAAAAACTGAAATCAGTCCTACTAATGACAGGAAGAAGACAAGGTTGCCCAGTTTTGCCACTTCTATTCAACTGGCTAGGGCAATTAGCAAAAGAAGGAAATTAAAGTGATATGAGAAGGAAATTGAAGCTCAAAGTATTTTTTTTTTTGCACACAACATGATTCTGTATGTAGAAATCCCCAAACACTCAACTGGCAACCTTCTAGAACTCATGAAGTAATTCAGTAAAGTATCAGGATATAAAATTAATATCCATAAGTCAATTGCATTTCTATACATCAATAATGAATCAGTTAAAAGAGAAATTAGGAAAATTGTCCCATTGACAATAACCTCCAAGAAAACTATTCAGGAATCAACCTAAAAAGAGAGGTAAAGTATCTCTGCAATGACACCCAGACAGCCTTAAGAAAGAATTTGAAGAAAGTTTTAGAAGATGGGAACACAACCCATGTTCTTGGATAGGAAGAATCAATATTGTCAAAATGGCCAGACCACAAAAATTGCTATACAAATTAAAGGAAATCCCCAACAAATTTCCTATGATATCTTCATAGAAATAGAAAAAGCAGTCATAAAATTTATTTGGAAAATATGAATCATAGGATAGTTAAAGCAATCCTTAGTAAGCAGTACAAAGCCCAAAGCATTTTAATAGCAGGCCTTATATTGTACTACAGAGCTACCATATAATAACAGCAAAATAGACAAAAAGGTCAATTGCACAAAATAGGAGACACAGAGAGAAACTCCACATAAATATACTTACATCATATTAGAGAAAGTGCACACTGGAGAAAAAGCAGTTTTTTCAACAATTGATTCTGTGAAAATTTGAAATTCATATGCAATAGAATGGAATTTAATCCCTGCTTCTCACCCTGCACAAAAGTCAACACTAAGTGGATCAAAGACCTGAAAATTTTACCAGAAACACAGCACCTACTGGAAGAAGAAGTAGGCCCAGAAATCCAACACATTGGTACAGGAACTGATTTCCTGAACAAGATCCTAAAATTAAAATATCAATAAATGAGATGGGATCAAACTAAATACTTTCACAGCAAAAGAAACAATAGCATGACAACAGAATCTACAGAATGGAAGAAGAATTTTGCTACCTGCCAATGTTGTCAATTTATAGAATGTAAAAAGAATTCAAAATCTTAACACAAACACACACACACACACACACACACACACACACACACAAAGGGGCAAAGGAACTGAACAGATTCTTCTCAAAGAATAAATATAAATGATCAACACATATTTTAAAAATATTCAACATCTTTATATATTAGAGAAATACAAATGAAAACTACACTGAAATTCCATCTCACTCCAGTCAGTATGGCAAAGATCAAGAATACAAGTAACAAATGTTCATTCAGATGTGGGGAGAGTGGAATGTTCACACATTGTTGGTGGGACTGAAAGATTGCTGCAACCCCTCTGGAAAGCAGTATTGAGATTTTTCAAGGAATGGATCCACAATTTAACCCAGTTAAATCACTCCTCAATATATACCCAAGGGACATAAAATCAGCATACTACAATGACACAGCCACATTGATGTTCATAGCAGTACAATTTACAAAAACTAAGCTATGAAACCAACCTAGGTGCTCTTTAACAACTGAATGGATAAAGAAATTGTGCCATATATTGACCATAGATTATTACTCAGCCATAAAGAAGAATAGCTTCATGATTTCTGCCAGTAAATGGATGGATCTGGAGAATATTATGCTAACTGAAATAAACAATGCAAATCAAACATTGAATATTTTTGCTGACACGTGAAAGCTAAACCACCTAAAGAGGGGGACAATAAGAAAAATTCATTAGATTAGACAATGGTGTCAAAAAAGGGGAGGGGAATAGGAAAGAGAGTAGAATTAATTTAACATAATTTTACTATATATACATATAAAATACCTAAGTGAGTCCCAACATGTGGCCACCTACAAGACAATTGTCATTCTAATTAGAAGATATAAGTCATGCTTGTATAATTTCATGAAAATGGATTCTATTTTCATGTAGAACTAAAAAGAACCAAAAAATTTAAAAAATTGACAGTTGTTTGAAGAACTAGGTATTTATCCTTTTATAAACATAACACAATATAAACATGTATCAAAATTTTATTGCATAAATATATATATAAATTTGATTTTATATATCAAAATAAGTTTAAATTTGAAAAGCAAATAACAAACAAAAAATTCAAATGGGATTGTTGCTCTTTGATATTTTAATAATATACATAAGTACCATAAAATATTTGAATTCAAATTCACTAGTAAAAGTTTATTTTAAGTTGTCTACCTCATTGCCTTTCAAAATTTCTCTAATACCACTGATTTTGGATGCTAGAGAAATTGGTACATATTCAGAAAAATCCAGCTTCATCTCAGAACTACTATATCAGAATTTACATTTTAATAAATATCTGGTTCATGGTTGTATAATTAAATTTGAGAATTCCCTTTCTTAAATACCATAACTTTCTAATCTAAGAGGTATGGAAAATTTAGTTCATGGTATATAAAATTACAAAATATGTATTCTTGTTTGTGTACCTGAGATTTATGCTTTATTTCATAAAAGGAATTAATATTCTTTTTTGACTTACATCACTTTTTCTTCAGAGGTATGTAATAGTATCATTGTGTGTAAAATTATCTTAATAAAGTCATATATATGAGAATCTTTCTACTAACTTTCATTGCATCTTCAGTTAAATTAAAAACTCTGTGAAGGATCAAGTAGTCAATATACTATTCATTTATCTATTCTTATTTCAGGAATGATTAACATTCAGGGATGTGTCCATTGATTTCACTGAAGTGGAGTAGGAATTCTTTTAGTCAGCTCAACAAAACTTATATAGATATGTGATGTCAGAGAGTTACAGAAACTTGGTCTTCCTGGGTAAGCATAAATTCCCTTCAGAATTTTAATTAATTATGATTATTTAATTCCCTGCCTTTGCAGAATATCTTCTGGGAACTTCTCTGTAAAAATGAGTTTCAGATTCATGATTTCAAAGAAAAAGGGCATTTTTAGGTACAGATAAAATATTAATGACATTCCTTTTAGTCTTTAATCTCTCCTTATCTTGGTGTGTTATATATCATTCACTTTAGAAAAGTGGTACTGAGAGTAATTCAGTGATGTAAAATATTGTGGCCTACACATAGCAGAGGACACAGTTGAGAGGCCTAAATGTTGAGGAAGCCAAACTTCAAAATGTTGGTGGAGAAGTTATCTAAAAGAAAAGATTTTTCAGAGCTTAGGTTTATTTCTCTTGGTATTATTGAACATGTACTGCCCTATGTTTATCATGTTTTCAAATTCTTTAAAATCTATTCTTCTTCAGTGATGTCCCAGTTCATTTAGATTAAACACCAAAACTCCCCTTTGCTAGTGAGTGTCAGCATGATCTAAAAGATCTGTTATTTCTGGGTCTCCAGGAAATTTGTGCACATTTTTTGGAGACTTCTAGTCAAGTCATTGTAATAAATTAACATCCTATTCCCTTGTCTGTGCTCTTTGTAAGCACTTGTAATGGATTTTCTGTGAAATGAAAGTCAAGACTCACAATGAATTCTCTCTTTTGGGGAGTATAATCATAGTTGCAAATTGTAGTTGTATGAGAGGCTTTGTAAATAATATATCTAGAGATTCAAGATGGCGGGCTAGAGGAAGGCTGCATTCCTACTTGCTCCATGGATTCCTACTTGCTCGGGATTCAAACAGCACGAATATGGCTTTCAATGATATTTTATGTTCAAATCACATATAAGGGGTCCCCAGTTGCCACTCCGGAACCAACTCTGCCAGGCTGGGCTCCACCCGGCGGCGAGGAGCTACCACCTGGGAGTGCCGGACCCTGCAGCTGCTTAGGAGTCACCAACCTGGGTCTGCACCAGCTAGCAAGAGAGTGCGGATCCACAGCAGCAGCTTTAGAGTCACAGGCTTGGCTCCGGCACCAGCCAGCAACCTCCCAGGCAGAGACAGACCATCTCCGGGTGCCTGGGTATTCTGAGCTGTGGCTGGTCTTCTGAGCCACTGCGCCATGGCTCCTGGAGAAGTCTGGCCAGGAGTCGCTTGGGATGCTGACTCCGGCGGGGAGTTTGGACCCCTCAGCACTATTTTGCAGCTTCCCTGGCAGTGAGGGCCCATCTTTGGCTCCCTGGATCCTCACCGCAGCTTCTGGAGAGGTCTGGCCGGGAGCCTCTGGGATCCCTGACTCTGGTGGGGAGCTTGGACCCCTCAGTGCCATTTTACAGCTTCCCTGGCAGAGAGGGTCTGTCTCCGGCTACCTGGGGATTCTGAGCTGTGCCCAGTCTTCCGAGCCACTGCACCGAGGCTCCTGGAAAGGTCTGGTTGGGAGCCAATGAGGTCGCTGACTCCAGCGAGGAGCTTAGGGCCTTTGGAGCCAGCTTACAGTGTCCCCAGGAGAGAGCAACCACCTGCCACCACCTGAGCCCCCAGTGAGAATTTCAGGCCAGCTGGGGCTCTCAAGCCCAGTGCCTCCATCACTGAGCACAGTTATGTGACACCACCCAAACTTACTCTAGTGCCCAGGTCCACACCCTGGCCCGAGTCTACCACCTTGCTGTATCTAATTGTCTATCAACACTAGGCTGCCTCTGCCCAGAAGCATTGATCATTCCCAAACTGGAGGTAGTGGGACAGCACCTTTCTTGGGTCACTGCTTGATCAAGCAACCCTCAAGCAACAGAGGGGAAGATAGACGAGCACCATGAGAAAACACGGGAAGAAAGTGTCCCAAACAAACCTAGATGATATATCAAGAGAACCCAAAGACAGCATGGTAGAAGGAATGACAGAAAGGGAGTTCAGAATGTTCATAATTAAAATGGTCTGAGAAGAGAATGATGTGACAAGAGAGCAGATTCAGGCTATGAATAATCAGCTAATAGAGCAATTGCAGGAAGCAAAAAATCACTTCAATAAAGAGATAGAAATTATGAGAAAAAAAACAGAAATTCTTGAAGGAAAAAAGGAATTGAAGGAAACAATAAACCAAGTTAAAAACTCAATAGAAAGCATAATTAACAGAATAGATCACTTGGAAGACAGAACCTCAGACAATGAAGACAAACTATTTAATCTTGAAAACAAAGTCGAACAAACAGAGAAGATGGTTAGAAATCATGAACAAAACCTCCCAGAAATATGGGACATCATGAAAAGACCAAATTTAAGAGTAATTGGGATTGAGGAAGGCACAGAGGTACAAACCAAGGGTATGAATAATCTGTTCAAGGAACTATTATCAGAAAATTTCCCTAATATGATGAATGAGATGGAATATCAATTACAAAAAGCTTACAGGACACCAAATGCACAGAAATACAACAGATGCACACCAAGGCACATTATAAGGAAAATACCTGAAATAAAAAACAAAGATAGAATTTTAAAGGCTGCAGAAGAAAAGCAGCAGATTACCTACAGGGGGAAACCGATACAGATATCAGCAGATTTCTCAGCCCAGACCCTATAAGCAAGAAAAGCCTGGAACAACATATTTCAAGCTCTGAAAGAAAACGGATGCCAACCAAGAATCTTATACCCAGCAAAACTTACCTTCAGATTTGACGATGAAATAAAATCCTTCCATGATAAACAAAAGCTTAAAGAATTCACAAAGAGAAAGCCTGCCCTACAGAACATTCTCAACAAAATATTTGAAGAGTTAAAAATGAAAAATAACAATCTCATTCATCATGGGGAGGAATTACCCTAAAGAAACAGTCAATCAAGGGAGAAACATAGTTAAGCTAAAAACCCCAAAAAACCTAAAATGACAGGAAATATAACTCATATCTCAATAATAACCCAGATTGTAAATGGCCTAAACTCATCAATCACAAGACATAGACTGGCAGACTGGATTAAAGGGAAATACCCAACAATATGCTGCCTTCAAGAGACTCATCTCATAGAAAAACATGCCCACAGACTAAAGGTGAAAGGTTGGGAAAAAGCATACCATGCACAAGGACTAAGTAAAAATGCTGGGGTTTCCATTCTCATTTCAGATAAAGCAGAATTCAAACCAAAGTTAGTCAGAAGGGATAAAGAAGGATATTTCATATTGCTTAAAGGAAGCATAAATCAACAAGACATAAAAATCATAAATATTTATGCACCAAACAATGGTACATCCATGTATGTCAATCAGATCCTTCTCAATTCCAGGAATCAAATAGACCAAAACACAATAATACTGGGAGACTTTAACACTCCTCTCTCACAGCTGGACAGATCTTCCGAACAAAAAGTGAACAAAGAAACTATAGGACTCAATGACAAAATTGCTAATTTGGAATTAACGGACATATATAGAATATTCCATCCATCAAAAAGCAAATATACTTCCTTCTCAGCAATTCATGGTTCCTTCAATAAAATAGACCATATGTTTTGCCACAAAGCTACTCTTAACAAATACAAAAACATAGAGATACTACCTTGTATACTATCAGATCATATTGGAATGAAATTAGATATCAAAGATAAAGTTAGAAAGAGAAACTACTCCAAGACCTGGAGAATAAATAATATGCTATTGAATGATACATGGATAAGAGAAGATATTAGGGGGGAAATTAAAAATTTCTTAGAGGTCAACAAGAACAAAGATACAACATATCAAAATCTGTGGGATACTATGAAAGCAGTGCTAAGAGGAAAATTCATTGCATGGAGTGCTGTTAATAAAAGAATGAAAAGTCAGCAAATCAATGACCTCACATTACAGCTCAAAACCCTGGAAAAAGAGGAACAGATCATCACCAAAAGTAGTAGTAGACAGGAAATAATCAAAATTAGAGCTGAAATCAATGAAATTGAAACAAAAGAAACAATTCAAAAAATTGACTAAACAAAACTTTGTTCTTTGAAAAAATAAAGAAAATTGATAAACCCTTAGCCATGCTAAAGAAGAGAAGGAGAGAGAAACTCCAAATTATTAAAATTCGAGATGGAAATGGAAATATTACAACAGACATATTAGAAATACAAAACATAATAAGAAGCTACTTTGAAAATTTATTCTCCAACAAAATAGAAAACGTGGAAAACATCAACAGGCTCCTAGAGGCATATGTGCCACCCATACAGAATCTGGAGGAATACACACATTAAATAGATCAATTTCAAGCAAAGAAATAGATGAAGTCATCAAAAGCCTACCAACAAAGAAAAGTCCAGGACCAGATGGATTCACAGCCGAGTTCTAAAAAACCTTCAAAAAAGAGCTCATTCCAATACTCCTCAAAGTATTTTGCAAAATAGAGGAGGAGGGAACCCTTCCAAACTCATTTTATGAAGCTAATATCACCCTGATACCAAAAGCAGAGAAGGACACATCAAGGAAAGGAAATTTCAAACCCATATCTCTAATGAACATAGATGCAAAAATTCTTAACAAAATTGTAGCAAATCACATACAAAAGCATATTGAAAAGATAGTACACCATCATCGAGTGTGTTTCTTCCTGGGGATGCAAGGTTGGTTGAACATCCATAAATCAATCAATTTAATTCACCATATCAACAGACTTAAAGTCAAGAACCACATGATTATTTCAATAGATGCAGAGAAAGCATTTGGTAAAATACAGCACCATTTCATGTTCAAAACACTAGAAAATATAGTGATAGTGGGGACATACTTTAACATTGTAAAGGCTATCTATGGTAAGCCCCCAGCTAACATCATTCTAAATGGAGAAAAATTGAAAATATTCCCCCTGTGAACTGTAACAAGGCAGGGATGCCCTCCATCGCCACTACTATTCAACACTGCTCTTGAAATTCTAGCCAGTGCAATTAGAGAGACCAAAGAAATTAGAGGAATACGAATAGGAAAAGAAGAGATCAAACTATCCCTATTTGCTGATGACATGATTCTCTATTTAGAAGATCCTAAGAATTCCACCAGAAAACTTCTGGAACTCATCAATGAATTCAGTAAAGTAGCAGGATATAAAATTAATGCTCATAAATCTAATGCATTTTTATTCGTAAGTGATGCATCCTCTGAGAGAGAAATTAGGAAAACTACCCCATTCACATTAACCTCAAGAAAAATAAAACACTTGGGAATCAATCTAACAAAAGATGTGAAAGACCTCTACACTGAGAACACTAAAGAAAGAAGTTAAAGAGAAGATGGAAAGATCTCCCATGTTCTTGGATAGGCAGAATTAATATTGTCAAAATGGCCATACTTCCAAAAATGCTATACAAATTCAATGCAATTCCAAGTAAAATTCCAATGATGGACCTCATAGAAACAGAGCAAGCAACCATGAAATTCATTTGGAGGAATACAAGACCCAGAATTGCTAAAACAATCCTTAGCAAGCAGAGTGAAGCAGGGGGTTGCACAATACCAGACCTTCAACTATACTGCAGAGCAATAGTAACAAAAATAGCATGGTATTTGTACCAAAATAGACAGGTAGATCAATGGTACAGAATAGAGGACACAGAGACAAACCCACATAAATACAGGTATCTCATACTTGACAAAGGAGGCAAAAACATGCAATGGAGAAATACAGCCTCTTCAACAAATGGTGCTGGGAAAACTGGAAATCCATATGCAGCAAAGTGAAACAAAACCCATGTCTTTCACCCTGTACAAAACTCAACTCAACGTGGATCAAGGACCAAGAAATCAGACCAGAGACTCTGCACCTAATAGAAGAGAAAATAGATCCAAATCTTTATCATGTTGGCCTAGGACCAGATTTCCTTAACATGACTCCCAAAGCACAAGAAATAAAGCTGGAATCAATGATTGGGATAGAGTCAAACTAAAAAGCTTTTTCTCAGCAAAGGAAACAATCAGCAATGTGAAGAGAGAGCCTTCAGAGTGGGAGAAAATCTTTGCCACACACACTTTAGATAGAGCACTAATCTCCAGAATCTACCAAGTACTCAAATATCTTTACACCACAAACACTAATAACAAATCAATAAATGGGTCAAGGAAATGAACAGACACTTTACAGAGGAAGATCTACAAGCAATCAACAGATTTATGAAAAAATGTTCAACATCCCTCGTTATAAGAGAAATGCAAATCAAAACCACCTTAAGGTTTCATCTTACCCCAATTAGAATGTCTTTTATCAAGAACACAGGCAACAACAGGTGTTGGCGAGGATGTGGGGAAAAGGGTACACTCATACATTGCTGGTGGGAGTGCAAGTTGCTGCAGCCACTCTGGAAAGCAGTGTGGATATTCCTTAGAAAACTTGGAATGGATCCACCATTGGACCCTGCTATCCCACTTCATGGCCTATACACAAAGGACTTAACAGATAGCTACAGTGATGCAACCACATCAATGTTCATAGCTGCTCAATTCACCATAGCTAGATTATGGAATCAACCTAGATTCCCTTCAGTAGATGAATGGATAAAGAATCTATGGTATATATTCACAATGAATTATTACTCAGCCATAAAGACGAATAAAATTATGGCATTTGTGTGTAAATGGATGATGTTGGAGACTGTTATGCTAGTGAGATCAGCCAATCCCAAAAATCCAAAGGCCGAATGGTCTCTCTGATAAATGAATGATGATATATAATGCCGGAGGGAACGGTGGCAAGAATGGAGGAAGGATAGATAGCATAGAGGGAAGGGAGGGGTGGGAGTGGAGTGGGGGTGAAAATAATAACAGAATGTGTGACAGATACCATTGCCCTTTGTACATGCATGAACGCACAGATGGTGTGACTCTACTTTGTGTACAACCAGTGAAACAATAGCTGTACTCCATTTGTGTTCAATGAATCAATAAGTAAATAAAAAAAATAAATAAATGTTTGACAGAATTCACCAGCAATAAAAAAAATAATAATACATGTATGTTTATATATGAATTGGTTAAATTTTCCTTTCTTATTTTCTTTCATTTTATGGAGTAGGTTTCATGTTATAGAATAGGTTTCCTCACTTCACATAATACTTTTTTATTTTTGTCTACATTTTATGACTATGTGGCAATTTACATTACCTCACAAATTAGGAGAATGTTGAAATTAAGATATTCTTGATTCTTCTTTTTAGTACCAATAAATTAAATGTGCTTTTACTTGTTTGTACATATATTACACGTTTTTAAATGAGTTTTATATTTCACCCAGATTGTTTTTTTTTTATCCTGTCTATGTACATTTGTAAATTTTCCATATGTGAGTGTAATAAGAATAGAATCCAGGGTACTCTAATAATGGGCTACATCCTCTTTCTATTTATATGTGGAGAGGGGTTCTCACTAAATTATCGAGGATGACCTTGAACTTGCAATCTTCCTGCCTCACAATTCCTTGCATCTGGATTGTTTTCATGTGCATTATTTGTATATTCATGTATTTCTTCTTATTTACAGGAAAAGACCTCAGCATCGTAAATGTGTCTTTCAAATATTGTGCAATTTCTTATTTTGTTGTTGTTTGAAATTTTGTGATCAAAACCACAAAACAATACTTGCTCTCTCCACCATATCATGTATATTGTTTAGCAATGTTAATTCAAATTGTTATGTAACATATCTGTAGAAAGTTTACATCTCAAAAATCAATAAATCAATTCCCATATAAACAAGGGCTCATTACTGTCTCCTCCCATCACTAATGCCATTCTCACTTCTGTTCAAAGGTTTTTTGTTTGTTTTGAGAATTATTTGTGTGTGTGTGTGTATTGGTACCAAAGATTGAACCCAGGTATGCTTAACCCCTGAACAACATCCCCAGCAGTTCTTATATTTGAAGCCAATGTGTTGCTCAGTTGCTCAGGGTCTCACTAATTTGCTGACGGTGAACTTGAACTTGTATTCCTCCTGCCTCAGGCTCCTGATCCACTGTGATGACTGGTGTATACCATGGCAGCAGCAGGAACAGAAAATTTGACAAGGAGCACCCCATCAAATTTTAAAATATTTCCACTTCAAACACCAAAAAGAATATGAAGAAAAGCTCTCAATTTCAGCAATACAAAATGGATGCATATATCAAAACAACATTAATATGTAAGATTAATGTTGTATTTTACAAATATACATATAATTTTATGAGAAAATAGTTTTACAAACAAGTTTTGAACAGGAGGAAATTTTCACATTATACATCAGATTAGTTTCTACAATCTGGACTATATGAGGACCTTTAGTAAGACAATAATAAAATGACAGTTGACCAATGAGAAAGTGAATTCAGAATTATTGTGGAACCCTCAAAATGGCTAATAGTTTTTATGGAGTTTCTGAGAATGAGCAATCCTGAGGATGATCCTGCATAAAGGCCACCACTGTCCTGAATCAGAACATGGTTTCTGCAGAGTTTTCAATAATCCCCAAATTATTGATAGGCTCTGTGAAAACACCCCGTACTCCTGAAGCCTAGGAGACCTGAGGGTATGTCTCCACTCCCTATTCAGGTGAAAATCTAAGCCTAAGAGGGACCTTATGAGCTGTGCAGACCTCTCTTCCTGCAGAGGCCAGACAGGGGATTCCTTTACCACACACTTCACACTTCTCCTTCTGCAGCATTTCTCAATTCAAGGAAGGAGTCTGAATCTCATTTATGCTTTCACTGCAAGTGAAATAACAAGACAACTCCAAAGCCATAGAGGACATATTTTAGTATCCTGTTCAAATCTAGCATGAAGTAAATATAAGAATTGAATGTTTTTCTCACTTACCAGAATTATAGGACCTGGGGATGGGTTCTCAGGGAGAAGGGATAGGGACATCTGCTATTTTCATAAGCTCCCTGGAATCCCAGAAGAGCCTCACCAGTCTTTCTTTCTTGACAGAGCTGGAGGAGCAGATAGGAGCTCCATGGGCCCCAGCTTCACCCTGCTACTGAGGAAGAGGTTGCTCCTGATCCTGTGTGAGGAGGAGGTTCTTCCACGGATAGGGCTATGACCATCTGATCAGGAGGCAACACAGGAGGCTTGGTCTCCATGAGACCATTATCAGAACCCTAGGTCAACCTCCTGGCCCCCACTGCCTAATGTGCTCCAACTCTCATTACCTGACAGTGCCCACATGTGACCCTTCCATATGGAAAAGAGTCTGAAGTACCACACAAAGGCAAGTGAAATGCCACAAATCATTTAGCTTGGGAAAACAGGAAGATGATCTGGGGTACACTTGGTACCAAGTTGTTCACCATGTTCCCTGTTCTGGGCCTCAGGAGATGATGAAATGTGGGGGGCAGTGGTTTTAGTCAGGCCTGGGATTGTCACTCCCCTGAAAATGGGTCATGCAGGGGCCTATGCAGAGCCCCAGATCACCTAGCCTCCCAGGCAACTCAGACCCAGTCCCCAAAGACCTGGGTGTCTCCCTCCCCTTTGCAGGAGCAGCCCCCAGAACTCCATCTCCTCCTGGGAGTAAACTGTAGCATGGCTGCCTTTCTGTTATTGCTTCCCACCCACTGTCCTCATGGCATCCCACTCTTCTGTGGAGACATAATTTTGATTCATTATACACAAAGGGATACAACTTTTCATTTCTATTGTACACAATGTTAAACCCAGTCCCTCACACAAGCTGGGGGAGCATTGTATCCCTGAGCCTTAGCTCTGCCCCAGAAGTTACCTTCTGTACCATGTTCTAAGCAAACACCTCCTACCTGGATTAGTTCCCAAGGAAGATCTGCCTGAAAAGGTTGTTTGTTTTGTTTAAGTACCACATATAAGTAGAGTTCTGCCATAGTTTTATTTTTGGTAGTGACATATTTCAGTTAACATAATGTATTGAATATTTATCCTGATTATAGATTTTGCAAAATTTACTACTTCTCTGACTTAAAAAATATTCTATACTTTTTTTTATATTGCCAACTACTCTATCCACTCATTTCAAGGGATGTTTGGTTTGCTTCTGCATGGTAGGTTTGTTGAATAATACTAAAACACACATCTGGTTTGTATGATGTGATTTGAAACTATATGCGCTCTTATAGCAGTATTCTAAGGAAAGGTCTTTTTTCTCTTTATATAATATTCTACTTTGCCTCTTAATATTTTTTAATTTAAAATATCTTTTATCGCATATAATTTCTTGCTTTAAACTGTTTTCCATATCATAGTTTGGCTATCCAGCTTTCTTTTGGCCACTTTTGTATGTAACACTCTTCTCTTCTTTTGCTTTCATTCTACTTGTTTTGCTACATTTAGAGTTCCCTGTAGATTTCATATATTTGTATTTCTTTAAATTTATTGTTTTTCTTTTCTAAAATTTCATTTTCTTTTTAGATATACATGACAGTAGTATGTATCTTGACAAATATACATGCATGGATTATAACTTTCCATTCTTGTTCTTGTACTCTATGTGAAGTTACACTGCTTTATATTCATTTATGAATATAGGAAATTTATGTCTGATTCATTCTGTTGTATTTCTTATACCAATCTCCACTTACTTCCTTTAATTCCCCTTTGTCTAATTCAATGAAATTTTGTTCTTCCCTCACCCACCTTATTGTGTCAGCTTCCACATATCAGAGAGAATATCCAGACTTATGAAATGATATTTTCCTACCTCTGTATTTAACATTCACCAGGCACTTCTAAGCATCTAGACAGACTAGATACTTCATTTAAGAACTCAATTTGTCTTCTATAAACATGACAGTCTTTTCATGTACACAGTCTTGTTATGTACACACATATCAATAGTTCTAATTTTAAAATGTCTTTAAAATATGAACATTCTGATACTTCACCAATCTAGTGTGCTATAATGGTCCAATTTTAAGAAGACAATCCATCCTAGGAATTTTAACACAAAACATATAAAATTTGATTACTAATTCTACTTTTGTCATACACTGGAAACCTCTTTAATATGTAAAAACTAAATATAGATTAGGACTTATTTGTCCATTACATTCACTATGTCAAGAGTAAAGGAATACAAAATCCATAGACACAGTAACCAAGGTTTATTTTGCCTCACTGTAAACAAATTGGCATGGTGCTCTATAGAACCAGCACACAGTGCTCTATAGGGGTTTTGGATATTTTTCTCCCTGAAATATTTCATAGGAATTTAAAAACCAGAAATTTACAAAATATGTTATAGTTTACTACTTCTACTTTTAACATATATCAAGCATGTTAGAATATCTGAAAAGCTGATATTTCCATAAAAACCCTAGAATTGTCAACTATATATACAGTAATAAGGAGTAAAATGTACACACCAAACAATGGTTATGATGTGAAAAAAGTCTTTTACAGATAACCAGTCTGTCACAGGACCCTTTCTTCTCTTGGTAAAAGTCTTCTCCATGTTCTCAAACCCACTGAATAAATGCAGACAACGTCACTCCTAGAGGTGGTCTAATAACTCCCTTTCAACGTCACTTCCAGAAGACATTTCTGACTTTTAAAACAAATGAGTATTTACAAGACATTATATTCTAGCTGTAACATATGTCATCAACATCTTTAAAATTTAGACTATCCTAGAGCTAGCAAAAGTTTTTAAAAGGTTGTGGGTACAAGTTGAGAACAGTTTTTTCATATTATACAAACGGATCTTCTACAAATGGCCAGTAAATCCTCCTGAATTGTTTTGGGCATTTCCAATTGATCAACTAGTTTGTTGCCCTATAGTTTATCTCTTTGGTAAAACAAACAACTCTCCAAAGCTTTGCTCACCTTCTGGGATGGATAAGGCCTTTGCTTGCTTTGTGAGGGCAAGGTGTAGTCTCATGGAGCCAACAGAGTGGACATGGAGGGCCCTAATGTGGGCTGTTTGACAAAACTCTCTGGCATCTACTTGCTTTCTTGGGCCCTCAAATTTTCTGCTGGGCTTGACACTTTTGGTTGGCCACCATTCTTCTTGAAATGCCATGCCCCCACCACACAATGTTGCCACATTTTCAGTGCTAACTTCAGCTAGGAGAGACAGGATTGGACCAGAATATTTGAAAGACAAGGGTTTCTGGGTCTGGGGTCTGACATGTCAAAGCCACCATCAGGTCATTCTGCAGGAGGAGAGGCTCCCAGTCCTTCACAGCCTAGGCCAACCAGTGAGGAGTCACAGTGGGAGTCCTGAGAGTCCAAAGACAGAGGCTGTGATCTTTCTCTGGGACGCCCATCTTACCCAACACTCTGGAGCTGGAGGGACACAGAAGGCTCATAGGAATAGGTCATGATCCATTTATTGCCACTCTCTTTCTGCCAGAACTGACTGGGCAGTTTCTTCTTTTAGATTTTATTCTAAAGTAAATGTTGTTGTTTTAATTGGTTTTGTAATTGTGCAATAATAATCAAATGAAATTTTAAGAATGTAGAACTCACTACTCCTATTTTGTAAGTGATTTTCTATATTTATGATAATTGTTTTTTCTACTCTGCTTAATAGTTTAACTTTTGGTTCATTGCTTTTCACTGTGGCATGATTTGATTCCTCTCACACTTTCCTTTATATATTTTTATTATATATATATATTACTCTTCCCTTTATATATTCTATAGGTTTTTAAGTTTTTAGAGGATCTCACTAAGTTGCTAAGACTGGCCTTGAACTTATGATCCTCCTTCCTCAGCCTCCCCCATGTTGCTAGTATAAATATTTGCATACCATGTATGCTTTTCTCAGACACTTTTTATTAAGGATTTCTTCACATACAGAAATTATGCTTGTTTATATTAACAATTTTTTTTCTGAATTTAGCTCAATAAACTTTCTTCAAATGGCTATTTGTTGTTCTTTGGATAATTCATAACCCTCACTATTCTAATGCTCAATTCCTAAGGTTTTGTTTTATTACTTTAAGACTTGATTTACTTTATCTTTATGTGCTGTACTATTTTAATTGATTAATACATCAAAAAATCAGTCAAGAGTAGATCAGATAGTCACTGGGGAAAACACTTTGGAAGTTTTTATGTAAATCAAAAATAGTGAAGTGCAGTGCTACATGCTTTTAATCGCAGTTAATTGGGGACCATGCAAAAGATTTCAGGTTTGAGAAAGTTAGAAACACCATGTCTCAAAGATGTCTCAAATCTATTTTAAAATGGCTTATGTAGTAGTCCAGTAGTGTATCATTCTTGGGCTTAATCCCAAGCATGACACATATAACATTAAAAGAATGACCTCTTGATCCAGAAATGCCCATACAAAATATGAATCCACAGTAGATTAAATCAGCATTTTGAAGACATAGTGAACTATTAAGTTAAGTGTAAACATCATTCTCAGTACTCAAGACAAAGACTAAATCAATGTGCTCATCAATGTTTGAATGAGTAAAAATATGGTATTTTTATGCTGTTAGTATTTAAGTATGAAACAAATATATGGCAATTTGAGGTGACCCTAAGATTAATATGCAGGACTTTGCATTAAGTGAAATATAGCAGACACAGAAAGTCAGTTGCAGGAGCAACTGATCTGCATGTGAAAGTCAGAAATCCAGAGTGTAATTGTTGATAATAGGTACTGTGTTTGGGGGAGTATCAGCATATTGTTTTTCAGAGTCTACAAATTTTTATTTTAATGGGCATAAGGTGGTCAAGAGTTTTGTTGTACTGCATGGTGACTTAGGTAATATGTTCTTGATAAATACTAGTAGAGTGAATGCAATATTTTGTAAGCACAAAACCAATCATTATATGAAATAATACTTGTGTTATTAAAATGCATGTGTCATTTCATCTTGTATCTATGTGTTAAAATAGGATGATAAATTAGTAAATACACAAAGTTGAATTTGTCAACAAAACAAATCAGCAAATAACACAAATTTTAAAAAATCAATTTACTAGTCTTGATTGCCAAGTGTTGGTTTCATTCAAGAAATATTGACCCAGATTGTGCCAGGCTTTTTTTTTTCCTCCCAAACTTGTTTTCATGGAGAACCTTCTAGTCATATATGTTTATTTTTCTCATTAAATTTTTTGTGCATATTTCTTCATAAGAGTCCTTACACTCTTTAAACTTGTTGAATATTCATTGTATTAGCATCCAAATTGAAGATATCTGGAACTAACAAATAGTTAGTTGCATTAATGCAAATCAAATAGTTAACAAATAGTTAGTTCCAGATCTCTATCTCTTGGGAAACAGAAATCAGTTTTCACACAATCTTCAGAAAAGTCAATATGTTTGTGTTTTAGATTTCTCTTTTTCTGCTAAGAGTGAAAGTACCTTGTAGATTTTTCCTAATTACACAAGGCTTTTTTATGGAGGAGGAAAGGCTGTGATTGATGAATGTAGCATGCATTCTGTTCCCACTACTCTATTGCTCTCCCTCGTAATGTGCTCATCTTGTATACTGTGCTCCCTAGAATAGTTTGGATAACTTTTGTAATGTAATTGTGTCTGTACATTTTTATTCAACATGTCTCTGTAGTAATGATAACCTAGGATTTACTAATATGTTATGCTGCTGATGTCATAACATTGCTAACATTGCTGTAACTTTCCATGCTATGTATGCATAATGTGTTCATCCCAGTCTACTAAATAAAATATTTTTTCAAATTTTTATTTCAGACTTGATTTCTCATCATACCAAAGAGTTTTCACCAAACCAGAGCATAAGACATATATTTCAGAAAGTGATTATTGGAAAATATGGAAATTGGGACCCTGACTATTTACAACACAGGACAATATGAAAAACTTTAAGTGAGAGTGAACATCAGAAATCATATTTTTAAAAATCAGGCCTTATTCATCACCAGGTAATTCATACTGGAGAGAAGCCCTACAATTATAAAGAGTGCGGCAAAGCTTTTAGTATATCAAGCCTTATTCACTACCAGACAGTTCATTTTGGAGAATAGCTCTTCAAATGTGAGGAATGTGACAAAGCTTTTCATCAAAAATCAAACCTTATATACCATCAGGGAATTCATACTGGAGAGAAGCCATACAAATGTACAATATGTGACAAAGCTTATACTATAAAAGTGTCCCTCCTTTGCCATCAGAGAATTCATAGTGGAGAAATGTAAAGAATGTTTCAAAGCTTTTAATGAAAAATCAGAACTTATTCGCCATCAGAGGATTCATACTGAAGACAAGCCCTACACATTTAAAGAATATGGCAAATATTTTAATAAAAAATCAAGGCTTCTTCACTACCAGAGAATTTGTACTGGAGAGCAACCTTACAAATGTAAAGAAAGAGGAAAATTATTAATGCAAAATCAAGCCTTAATTTGACACCAAAGAATTCATAATGGGGAGAAGCTCTACAAATATAAAGAATGTGATTAAGTTTTTAATCAAACATAGTGCTTATTCAACCCCAGTAAATTCATACAGGTAAGAAGCATTAAGAATGTGCAGATTGAAGAAAAGGTAGGTGTGTGTGTGTGTGTGTGTGTGTGTGTGTGTGTGTGTGGTGTGTGTGTGTGGTGCTGGGGATTGAACCCAGGGCCTTGTGCTTGCAAGGCAAGCACTCTACTAAGTGAACTATGTCACCAACCCAACAAAGATTTTAATAAAAAAAAATTATGCCTAACTCAGGGAATTAGGGGAAATTGTAGTGGAATGAAGCCCTACAAATGTAAAGAACATGGCAAAGCTTTTAATAGAAAAGTATGCATTATTCATGACCAGAGAAATCATTCTGAAAAGAAGTCCTATATATATAAGGAATGTGGCAAAGCTTTTTTGTTACTTTTTTATTTTAAAATCATTTCTGATTAGTTATACATGATAGTAGAATGCATTCAAATTGTACACAAATGAAGAACAAATTCTTCCACAGAGTGAAAATGTTGCATACACAAAGGTAGTGTAATTATGTATTTATATAGGGTGATAATGCCCATATCATTTCACTGTCCTTCCCCTCCCTATGCTGATTCCCTCACCCTCACTCCCCTTTGCACAATACAAAGACCCTTCATTACTCCCACCCACACTATGGATCAGCATCTACTTACCAGAGAAAATATTTGTCCTTCAGATTTTGAAGTTTGACTCATTTCACTTAGCATGGTATTCTCCAGCTCCATCCATTTGTTTGCCATAATTTCATTTCAATTTACATTTGAGTAACATTCCATTGTGTGTATGTTCTGTATTTTCTTTATCCATGCATCACTTGAAGGGCATCTAGGTTGCTTCCCTAGTTGAGCTATTGTGAATTGAGCTGCTATAAACATTGATGTGGCTGAGTTACTGTAGTATGCTGGTTTTAAGTACTTCGGCTGTAAAGCAAGGAGTGGGATAACTGGATCAAATGGTGGTTCCATTCTGAGTTTTCTAAGAATTTTCAAAAAGGTCTGCAGGATGGTTACAGCAATTTGAAGTCCCAGCAGCAATGTATGAGTCTACCTTTTTCCCCATATCCTCACCAAAACATATTGTTGTCTTTATTCTTGAAAATTTCCATTTTAATATGTGTGAGATGAAATTTTAGAGTAGTTTTGAGTTGCATTTCTTGAATCACTAGAGATAATGTGCATTTTTTCATATGTAAGTAGATCAATTGTATTTTTTTCTTCTGTGAAATGTTGTTTTAGTTCATTATTCCATTTATTTATTAGGGTTTTTTTGGTGTTAAGTTTTTTGAGTTCTTCATATATTTCCTGTAGGTTAGTGCTCCATCTGAGGTGCATGTGGCAAAGATTTTCTCCCATTATGTAGGCTCTCTCTTCATGTTACCATTTGTTTCCTTTGCTGAGATTTTTATTTTGAGTCCATTCCACTTACTTTTTTATTTTACTTACTGTGCTTAAGAGTCTTGCTAAGGAGGTCAATTTCTGAGTTGAGATGGTAAATATTTGGTCCCATTTTTCTCCTACTACACACAGGGTCTCTGTTCTAGTGCCTACATCTTCAATCCACTTGGAGTTGATTTTTCTTCAGGGTTAGAGATAGAGTTTTATTTTCATTTTGCTAGAGATGAATTTCCATTTTACCCAGGACCATTTGTTTAATAGGCTATCTTTTTTTTTTTTCAATGTATGCTTTTGGTGCCTTTGTCTAGTATGAGATAACAGTATTTATTTGGGTTCGTCTCTGTCTTCTGTACCATCTTTCTACATGTCTATTTTGCTGCTAACACCATGCCATTTTTGTTACTATTTCTCTGTATTTCTGCATTGTGATCCCTCCTGCTTCCTTCTTCTTAGTAAGGATGACTTTGGCTCTTATGGGTCTCTTATTTTCCAAATGAATTTTGTGATTGCTTTTTCTAATTCTGTTAAGAATATCATTGGAATTTTAGTAAGAATTGCATTTAATCTGTATAACAAATTTGGTAGTGCATAATTTGGTCAATTTTTGGTCAATTTGGTCAATTCAATTTTTGTTTGAATTTGGTAGTGGTAATTTTGACAATATTAATAGTGCATATCCAAGAGCATGGGACACCTTTCCATCTTTTAAGGTTTTTGTCAATTTTCTTATGTAGTATTTTGGAGCTTCCATTATAGAAGTCTTTCCTCTATTTTGTTAGGTTGATTTCCAAGTATTTTATTTTTTTCAACTAGTGTGAGTGGAGTAGTTTTAATAATTTCTCCTTCAGTTAATTCATCACTAGCTAATTCATCACTATTTCTCTAATATAGAGAAATGCATTTGATTGATAAATATTTATTTCATATCGTCCTATTTTGCTCACTTCCTTTCTTAGGTCTAGAAGTTTTTTGGTGAAGTTTTTTGGGCCTTCTAAATATAGAATCTTAACTTTGGCAGAGTGATGATTTGAGTTCTTCTTTTCCTTTCATTTCCCTTTAATTTCTTTCATCTGTCAAATTGCTCAGGCTAGTGTTTCAAGGACTATGTCAAAAAGAAGTGATGAAAGTGGACATTCCTGTTTTCTTCCAGTTTTTTCAATAGGGAAACTTCAATTTTTCTGTACTTAGAATGATGTTGGCATTGGGTTTAGCATAGATAGCTTTCACAATGTTGAGGTATGTTCCTACTATCCCTAGTTCATCTAGTGTTTAAAAATATGAATGGATGCTGTATTTTGTCAAATGTATTTTCTGCATCTATCGAGATGATCACATGATTCTCATCTTTAAGTCTATGGATGGATGAATTATGTTTTTTTTATTTCCATATGTTGCACAAAACTTGCATGTCTGGGATGAACCTCATTGGATTGTGGTTCATCATCTTTTTCACATGTTTTTCTATGTGATTTGACAGAATATTTTAAGAATTTTTGGGTCTGGCTCATCAGGGATATTGATCTGAAATTTTCATTCCCTGATGTGTCTTTGTTCAGTTTTTGTATCAGCATGTTACAAAGGAGTTAGGAAGGGTTCTTTTCTTTCTTATTGCATTGTATAATTTGAGGAGTATTGGTGTTAATTCTTCTTTGAAGGTATTGTAGGACCCACCTGAGAATCTCTCTCTCTGGTACTGGGCTTTATTTGGTTTATACGTTTTTGATAATGTTTCAATTTTTTTTGTTTGAAATTGGTCTGTTTGCATAGTGTATGCCCTCTTTATTTAGTTTGGGTAGCTCATATGTCTCTGGAAATATGTTGAGATCTTCAAGATTTTCTATTTTACTGGAATGTAAATTTTCAAAATACTTTCTTATTCTGTATTTCAGTAGTAGCCATCATGATATTTCCTATTCATCATGAACTTTAGTAATTTGGGTTTACTCTTTGTTTCTCTTCAATAGTTTACCTAAGGGTTTATCATTTTTATTCATTTTTTTCAAAGAACCAATTTTAACTTTTCCATTTTTTTCAATCACTTCTTTTGTTTCAATTTCATTGATTTCAGCTCTGGTTTTAATTATTTCCTTTCTTCCCCTGCTTTTGTGTTGATTTCTTCTTCTTCTTTATCTAGGCCATTGAGATGTAATGTTAGGCCATTTATTTGTTGGCCTTTTATTCTTATAATGAATGAGCTCAATGCAAAGATCTTTTCTCTTAGTACTGCCTTCATAGTGTCCCAAATATTTTGATGTGTTGTATAGGTGTTCTAATTTACCACTAAGTATATTTTTATTTCCTCCCTGATTTCTCCTGTTATCCATTTGTCATTCAGTAGCATGTGATTTAATCTCCAGATATAGGAGTAGCTTCCAGTTTTCATTTTATCATTAACATCTAGTTTCATTCCCTTTTGATCTGATAGTCCATGTGAATGATATGTTTTTCTCCCAATCCTTCACCTTCAGTCTCTAGAAGTCTATGAGGGTCTGGGTTGAAAAATCAGCTGAAATATGAATTGGTTTCCCCCTATATGTAATATATATGTATTTTTTGTCTCACAGCTTTTAAAATTCTATCTTTATTCTGTATGTTAGTCATTCTCATTATAATGTGTGTTATTTTGTATCTCTTGTTATTTTGTACATTGGTGGTCCTATAAGTCTCTTGTATTTGATTCCCTATATCATTCTTTAGATTTAGGAAATTTTCTAACATTATATCATCACAAATATTGTGCATTTCTTTAGTTTTTATCTCCATGACTTTGCCTATTCTGAACAATCTTAAATTTGTTCTTTTCATGTTTTCCCATATTTCTTGGAAGTTCTGTTCATCACTTCTTACCATCTTCTCTGTGTGGTTGACTTTATTTTCAAGTCAATTGCTCATAATGGCATTTCACCAGCTCTACTAAATGCTTTAATTAAAACTAGGAAAATTAAAATACAGCTTTAATGAACAATAAATTCTGAATTTGCCAATCCTGGAATGCATTAGTTGAATCCTACCTTTCTCTTTTTGAGCTCTTAAACTTGTGTCCATTATTTTTTTGAAATGGCAACTGCTACAAGCAAGAAGCATCTTTTTGTAGTGCTGGGGATTGAACCCAGGCCTTGTGCTTGCAAGGCAAACACTCTACCAACTGAGCTGTATCCCCACCCTGCAAGAGGCATTTTTAAGTGCATATATTATGTAATATGAAATAATGCTTCTTTATTGCTGTCTTATCTGTCTATGCCCATTTCATTCCTGGGTTAATTTTACTAACTGTAATCCTAAAGGAATGGCTCAGCAATTAAACCACAGTTATTGCCCACACTAAGTAGCAAATATTTATGAGATGGGTAGATAATTATTTCTTAAATAAATAAATAAATAAGATAGCATATGGTTTCTGGAAAGGTGGTGTTGAATAAAGTACACTGGACTGAAAGCTTCAGTCTCAGCCCTGAAATAGTGGCTCTGTGACCTTGGGCAAGTCGGATAAGTATCCTCAACAAAGCTGAGATAATGGAATATCTCAAATGGAGGTTGTACTAGCTGCTCTGTCTAGCTCTTGTACTTATGACTGCAAACATTTATTTGGTGAACAAAATCATAGGTGGGAAATCACCTCTGACTCTGTGGCCCTGTAATTTTTGTCAAGTCAGATAACTATCCTCAGCAAAGCTGAGATAATGGGATATCTTATATGGAGGTTGTAGTAACTGCCCTGCTAAGTTTTTGGACTTATGACTGCAAGTATTTATTTGGTGAATAAAGTTGTAGCTGGGAAAACATATTTAAATCTTTAAAATTAATATGATGTGGTGGCATTGTTATTTCATGTGCACCTCTGCTGATTTACTGACATGTGTATTAATTCCTAACCCTAACCCTAAAATAACCCTATTTTAGGGTTATACTAAACCCAACCCAATAGAAAATTGAATTCTCACCCCAACCTTCCCCAACATCTAAACCTAATTTTGGATAAAAGTACTTGTACTAATATGCATAATTATATACTAATATGCATTTTTACTTATATATTAAAATATCAAAAGTGTATTAGCATATATTATTTTATGTGCATTTATAGGTTATATATAGCATCCCTAAATTTAAAAAGTGTATTCCTATGACCATATAAACCCCCTTCTTTCAGAATATAAATGTTTATATGTTATCCTACACATTTTCATGCAAAAATTCTTATGAATAATCATGTGTTCTGATATCCATATTCATTCCCTAATCTTAAACTTATCCAACCCCCAAATTTAATACAAACACTAACTTATTCCTATAACTAACATTTTTTATATAAAAGCATGTTTAATAATATGAACATCTATGTGTGTTTTGACTTACATATTCAGTTAGCTATGGTATATTTGCATTCTTATAATTACATATTCATTAGATGATATATGCACCCATCCCAACCCCCATTTAAAAAAATGTGCTCATACAACTCACACGTTACCATCCCGTTTCAGAACATGTATTTTAATGTTTATACACATATTCTCACACATACAAACTTGTGAATATTCATGCTTCCTGATATACATATTCATTCACTAAACCAACTTAAAATTTCATACTAACCTTAATCTTATTCCTGTACCTGAATCTAATTTTACATAAAAGCATGTCTACAAATAGGAATATTTATGTGCATTTTTATTTGTATATTCAACTATAAATGGCATATTCACATATATATGCTTTCATACATATTTATACAACATAACTAGACATACCACAATTTTAAAAAAGTGTATACATATGAATCTTTGAGTTTCAGAACATATATGTTTACTTATGGTTTTAGACATACTTTCACATGTACATTCTTATGAATATTCATGTTACCCTATATACATGTTCATTTCCTATACCACTCAAAATTTAACACTAACTGTAATCTTTTGTTTGTTTGATACTGAGTGTCAAACTCATGGGTGCTCAACCACCAAGCCTCATCCTCAGGGCTATTTTGCTTTTTATTTAGAGACAGAGTGTCACTGAGTTGCTTAGTGTCCCATTGTTGCTGAGGCTGACTTTGAATTCTTTATCATCCTGCCTCAGTCTCCAGAGCTGCTGGCATTACAGGTTTGTACCACTGCACAAGGCATCATATTTTAGCCCTAATTCTAATTTTAACCCTATAACTAAACCAAATTTTACACAATAGCATGTATGCTATTGTGAATGTTTTTGGGTATTTTGACTTAAATATTAAATGATCAATGACATATTTGCATATATAATATTATATATTCAGGTATATGTTATATCAATGCAACCTCAACTTAAAAAATATCTTTTATTATGATTCTTTTGGAGATTCCTTTTTGCCACTACACATATTAATTCCCTAAATCTAATCCTAACCTGACATAACATTTAATATTAGTCTTCTTATCCCTGTAATTAAATCTAATTTTAGTTAAAAGCCTGAATGTTAATATGAGTATTTATGTGTATTTTGACATATATTCAATTATCAATAGTATTTTTTCTTGTATATTATTTTATATTCACATTTATATCAATGTATCCCCTCATGAAAAAAGTGTAAATGCATGGCTCCTTTAGTGCAATTTGTTTTTCATAACCTGTATATATGTGCAGTTTGTTTATATTTTTGCACATGCTTTTTTAGGACTCTTAACATTTCCTGATATTCATGTTCATTCCCTACCCTAAATCAAACCCAACCCTAAATTTAATAAGAACCCTAAATTTATACCAAAAGTAATAAGAAGTTTTCATGAAAACATATATAGAAATATTAATATTTTGTGTGTATTTTGACTTTGATATTCAATAATCAATGGAATATTGACAAATATATTATGTATTCTTGTATGTAATTTCTTCATGCTTCCATATTTTAAAAGGAGTTTTTGAATGACCCACATTAAGCCATTTGCTATTTCAATATATTTTCAAGCATACTTTCTGGTGAAAACTCAGGTTTCCTGGTGTCCATATTCATTCCCTAACCCTAACCCTAACCAAACCCCAAACTTAATTCTAATCTGAAATTTATCCCTATATCTAAACTTGATGTAAATGCACATATAATAATAAGAAAAGTTTTGTGTTTTGACTTATATCTTCAATTATCAAAGGCATATTTGCATAAATTTAATCATATTTTCACATATATATTTATCCATGCATACCCAAATTTTAAAAAATGTGCATTTATATGTCTCACATTGAACCATTGCCTATTTCAAAACCTATATTCATTTTCATACATATTTTCACTTGTAGATATTTATGAACATTTTTGTTTCATGATATATGTATATTCAATCCCTATCCATACATTGAAACCAATCAACAATTCAATATTTATCCTAACATTTTGTGGAAACTGAACATAATTTAACATAAAAGGACATGTAATAATATGAATAATGATTTGTATTTTGATAGATATACTCAATTATATATATTTGTATATATATTATACTTTCATGTATATAATTTATGAGTGATCCCTAAATTTAAAAAGTGTATTGAGGAAATTCACATTAAACCCTCTTCACTTCAAAGATTTTGTTTATATGGTTTTATGCATATTTTCACAAGTACATTCTTACTAAAATTCATATTTCCTGATATAAACATTTGTTCCCTAAACAACTCAAAAGTTAAATTAATTTTATGCAAATGTTTGTATAGTGATAATATATGAGCATATGTATTGCATTTGTACTTATATATTATCACAGGTGTATAGCATATGTTATTATATATTTATAGGTTATATATAACATCCTTAAATTTAAAAAAATGTATTCCTATGACCATATAAGCCCCACTTGTTTCAGAACATATATGTGTATATATGTTGTCACACATTTTCATGCAAAAATTCTTATATTCTTCTGTTCTGATATCCATATTCATTCCTTATGCCTAAACTTATCTGAACCCTGAATTTAATATGAACACTAACTGTCCTTATATCTAATATAATTTTACATAAAAGCTTGTATAATAATATGAATGTTTATGTGTATTTTGACTTACATATTCAGTTATCTATGGTATACTTGCATTCACAAAATTCCATATTAATTATATGATATATGCATGCATCCCAACTCCATTTTAAAATAAACTGTAATCATTGCCCTGTGTACATATATGAATGCA
>JAJEJO010004138.1:0-26236 GCA_020662805.1 Glaucomys volans
TTCAGATTCACTAATTTTTGGGGGGTGGGCGTTACTAAATTGCTGAGGCTGGCTTTGAATTTGCAATCCTCCTGCCTCAGCCTCCTGAGCTGCTAGGATTAGAGGTGTGCGCCACCATGCCCAGCTTCCCTGGATTATTTTATAACAAGTTGCAGATCACATATCACTTCTTTCAAAAACACTTCCTAACTTCCCAGTTCCTTTGATCCCACCCACCCACCTTTTTTTAAAAGCATAACCACAGTCCCATGTCAGCTGGACATTCTTTTTGGGGGGAGGGGGTACCAGGGATTGAATTTAGGGGTGCTCAACCACTGAGCCACCTCCCCAGCCCTATTTTGTGTTTTATTTAGAGATAGGATCTCACTGAGTTGCTTAGCAACTCACTTTTGCTGAGACTGGCTTTGGATTCAGTATCCTCCTGCCTCAGCCTCCGGAGCCACTGGGATTACGGGCATGTGCCACCAAGCCTGGCTTCACTAATGTTTTATTCTGTAATTCTGCCAAGTGGCAATTTTTTTTTTTTTTTTTTTTTGTGGTGCTGGGGATTGAACCCAGGGCCTTGTACATGGGAAGCAAGCACTTGACTAATTGAGCTATATCCCCAGCCCCTGCCAAGTGGATTTTTATCTGAGACATTTTTACATCTTCCATGTCACTACTTCACATTCACATTTTCCCCTTAGTTTCTTGAACTGGTAGAATACAGTTATAATAATTTTAATGTCCCTGTCTACTAATTCAAATATTTGTGTAACTTGAGGGTCAGTTTCCACTGTTTGGCTTATTTCCTCTTCATAGGTCATATATTTCTGCCTCTTTCCATGTGTGGAAATTGTTTAGTAGATGCCAGATCTGATGAATTTTATCTCCCTGGGTGTTTGGCATTGTTTTTATTCCTATAAATATTCTTGACACTTGATCTGGAGCATTCTTTTTTTACCCACAGTTTGATCCTTTTGGGATTTGCTTTAAGCTTCATTAGACAGGACCAGAGCACTATGTGGTTTAAGTTTAATGTTTCCAAATGCTGAGATAAAACTCTTCTGAGTTCAAAGTACCCAAAGCCTTGTTAATTTTAAGTGATCCCTTTCTGGTGTTTTGAAAAGGGTGCTATTCTCAGCCCTTTGTGAGCTCCAAGGACGGTTTCCTCTACTACCCAGTGGTTCTTTTCCCAGCCTTGGCTCCTCACAGCAATGCACTGATCAGTGCTCAGCTGGTCCTCTTGAAGATCCTCTGCAGACATCCAGGCTATCCCTCTGTGCACATGTTCCTCTTCAGTCCTCCATTCTGGGAACTCTAGTTTCCTTGGCTTCTATAGACTCCTGCTCCATCTCCTCGCCTTCAGGGTAGCACTAGCCTCCACGTGGGTCCCCCTCCCTGAACCAGAGCTTAGAAACTTTCGCTAAGCAGGAAACTAGGACATCCAAAGGGCTCAATTCATTTGTTTTTGGCCATTTGGGGATCACTGCCCTTTATTGATAATACCCAATGTGCGAGGTACCTATTTTTTTTTCATATTCTGAGTCAAATATTTTAGCTGCTTAAGTTGAGTAAATTAAACCACTGTCATTCTCTCCTAAATAGAAGAGGAAATATGAGTTTGTTTTGAAAGTAAGTCTAGCCAGGCATAGTCCACATGTCTGTAATCCTAGCAACTTCAGAGGCTGAGGCAGGAGGATCCCAGGTTTGAGGCCTGTCACGACCAGCGTGACCAAACTCTTGGGTCCAGCGAGGGGTGAAGGGGGATTGGAAAACAAAGATTCACAGACACAGATCTTAAAGATTAAACTGGAATCAAATGTTACACCTAAGTCAAGTAAAAGGTGACAAGAAAAAAGGCCCAAAATATTAGTTACTATTCAGTCATTCCTGGTTTTGGTGGCACAATTTCCAATGCTGTTCTGTAGACAGAGAACAGTTTTATGGAATTTTTTAAAGGCTGAGGTTAGCAGTGGTCTTTCAGCTTTACTTCCAGCCCAAGAGGCAACTGACAAGTTACATGTTTAAAACAATAGTCTTTATATATTATTAAAGAACTATTCCTTTAACCTGTTTGGTATGACTTTAAATTCCAAAAACCAATCTTTAATTTCCTTTTTATACTTTAAGAAGCTAATATCTGGCCTGTTACCACCCTAAAGTTTTATGACAGTATGATTTGTCACTACCATCAATTAGAATTGTTTATTTATAGGCCAGGTTTCAGAGAAAACCAAGTAGAGATTCTAGAAATGTGTTCCTTTATTCATGCAGAAATTTTCCCTGAGGCACCAGATAAACAGGGTCTTTCACCCACCCACCTGCAACACAGGCTGTTCCTCCAACTGCCCAGTTAGCTCTGACTTGAAGGTTCCCTGTGTCCAGACCCCAGTGTGTACCTTCATCGTCAAAGTACTTTTAATTTTAAATACAGCACTTTAAGATATCATATCATAAAAATAAATTTTTATGCCATTTTAGTGAAGGAATTCAGTGTTACACAGGAGTAATTCAAACTGGGGCATGTTGCATGTGTACGTTATTGTCTAAAGAAGAGAAAATAATAATCTGGAAGGGGCAAAACTACCATGAGTAATTTTCATATTTGATGATTAACCAAAAATTAAACTTGCTAAAAATCAAAGAATTCAATATCAAGTATTTTGATTATAATAAGATAGCATTGATTTACATTTACAAACAAGGGAGATAAGCTGTCATTTTAACAGTTCAATTTACTTGTTGAATTTTAAGACTGAAAGGAGGTAATAAGAAAAAATATTCTATCATAAATTTCATGTAAATTGAATCTAAAAGTGACTAAGTGACAATATGTCAAGAGTAAAGATACTGAAAAGAAATTAAAAAGAGAAAATTTTAATTTATTTTCTTTATTTTAATTCTGGGGGAAATACACTTAAAATCAGAAATAAAAACAGGTTAAACCATTATTATAAAATTGGCATAAAATTGATATATATATAGGTATTTTATGGGCAGAATTGTTCCCCTCACTCCCCCCATCCCCGCCAAATCTCATAACGTCCTAGCCCAACAGACTGCAGAATATGACTATAGTTGGAGGCAGGATGCTGAAAGATGTAATTGGTTTAAAAAGACATCATTAGACTAGATCCTGATCCAAGATGTCTGGTGTCTTTATAAAAAGAGAAGATTAGGGCACAGACACTGCTGGAAAATGTGTACTGCTTTCCTATTTCCTGGAGAACAAAATCCAGACTCCCTGGTCCAGCTGTCAATATCCTCCGTAATATGTGCCCAACAGCCTACAAAGCTGGTGACCTACTGCCTCCCTGGTGCTCCAGATCAGCTTTCACCACATGTTCTGCCGGGACTGATGGGCTCTGGGATATATCCAACCTTTGTCTACCTCTCTCCCAATATCAGGAATGCACTTGGGCTCTTCTCTCCCCATCACACCTCATCCAGAAATTCAGGCTCAGCCCATAACCTATCCATAGCCCTTAATCTCTGTGCTATTCAGTTGCTATATAATCCAACTTTAAACATTTCTCTATGATTTCATAGTACACTGCTATCAAAGCTTACATAGGGACACACATATGTTTATTCAACACTTTTAGGGGATTTTATATGTGTCAAAATATGTTAGGTACTGGGAATGAAATTCAAATATGATATGGTCTCAACTCTTTAATATTCTTTTTAAAAAATTCATATTGCCAGGAAATGTTTATGTTGACCAAGAGTTTGCATGCTGAAATAATAGTTTTTTCTCTAAATACACTTTTAAAAATTATTATTAGACTCAAATTTTTATTTATTCTGCCTGCATGTCAATACAGCCTTCTCCTAGTAATCTTATCCTTTTAAATTATTTTGTGTATTTACAAACTGTGCATTCTCAAAGGGGACTATGAGGTAGTATTGCCCCCAAGGCAGCAAAAAAATTGTCCTTGATATGGGAAGATCTTACTTAGGCAATACCTAGGGCTATGTCATATAATAGCTCGACTACCTGACAAAATTTTATCCCTTGATAATTTGAAGAGAACCTGATGCACAAAACTGAAAAAGAAAATTCATTCCTTAATATTCAACTTTTCTTTAAAAGAGAAATTAATTCCATTTTTAATTTTAGTTCAATGTTTCTCTTTGGGATTAGGGAAACAATGAAGAAAAGGATGAAAACACTGATTTGGACTCAGGAAAGGTTTTCTGACTCTATTAGTGTCCTCCTCTCACAAATGTGTAAGCTTTTTTAAAAATTAGAAATTTATTCGCTCTCAGTTCTGGAAGCAGAAGTCCAAAAGCAAGTTGTGAGCAGCACCATGTTCCCTCACAAGATTTGCGGGGAGAATCTGTTTTCTGCTTCTTGCAGCTTTTGGAGTCCACCAGCATTCCTGAGCTTATGACTGCTTCGGTCTCTACTCACATTGCTCCCGCCTCTTCTTTTATGAGGTCATTGTCATTGAATTAGGGCCCACCTACATGACTCAGGATACTATCAATATCCTTAACTTGATTCCATCTGTGTTTTAGACAGCTTTTTTGCTGCTGAGACCAAAAGACCTGACAAGAACAATTAGAGAGGAGGAAGAGTTTATTTGGGGACTCACAGTTTCAGAGGTCTCAGTTCATACACAGCCAGCTCCATTCTGAGGCAGAACATTATGGTGGAAGAGAATGGTAAGACAGGCAGCTCACATTATAATCAGAAATCAGAGAGAGAGAGAGAGAGAGAGAGAGAGAGAGAGAGACAGAGACTTTACTCACCAGATACAAAACATCTACCCCCAAACCACACGCTACCTGCATTCAGTTACCACTTGGTTAATAATCCCTGTCAGGGTATTAATTCACTGATTGGGTTAAGGCACTCATAACACAATCATTTCACATCTAAACCTTCTTGCATTGTCTCACAATGAGCTTTGGGGGCTACCTTATATCTAAACCATAACAATCTGCATTTTCCAAGTGAGGAAACAATAATAGGTTTCAATTATTTAATGATAATATATCTTTTGGGATCCACCATTCGATTACTACCCTGTCAGGTACAGATCTTAATCAAAATTTAGCAAAGGGTAGGAAACAAAGTATGGTCGAGCCTGGCCTAGGCTGATGCTTATCTCTCTGATTTTTGTTATGAGCTCATGTGTCCACCAGGAATTATTCTCAAGAGTTTACAGATCAATGCATTATAGATTGTGTCTCCCCATTATTCATATGTTGACACCCTAACCCTCAATGTGACAGTATTATGTGACAGTGTTAGTAAATGGGGCCTTTGGGAGGTAATTAGGGTTAGATAAGGTCAAGAGGCTGAGGCCCCCATGTTAGGAGATATATATATTTATATATATATCTCCCCAAATGTGCACCAAGGAAAGGTCATGCAAGGGCATAGAAAGAAAGCAGCCATCTTCAATCCACAAAGATGGCCCTCACCAGAACCCAACCATGCTGGAACCCTGATCTCAGACTTCCAGACCTATAAGAAAGCACACTTTTTTTTTGGTAAAGCTACCCAACCTATGGTATTTTTATAAAGTCATCCTCAGCAAACTAATTACACAATACAAAGTGGTGTGTTTGTTTGGGTTTTGTTTGTTTGTTTTGGTACTAGGGATTTAACCCAGGGGCGCTTAACCACTGATCAACATCCCAACCCTTTTATTTTGAGACAGGTTCTCACAGAGTTTCTTAGGTTCTTGCTAAATTGCTGAGGCTGGTTTTGAACTTGTGATCCTCCTGCCTCAGCGTCCAGAGTCACTGAGATTACAGGCATGTGCTCAACCAAATAAAGCTTTTTAATCATACCACTAGAACGAAATACAAATAAATGTCATTTACAACAGAGGAGACTAAACTGCCTATATATAGGGGCAACATGTAAAAGCAAGCATGTTTAATCCCTCTCTTCCTCATTTAGTTGGAGATGCATGTATTGAATGTCCCAAATCCACCAGGCACTTCAATTTCCTTTGGAATCCAGTTGAGGAGTACAAAGATAGTCATATAATTTCACTCAGTACAGTAACAGGGCATCTAAAGCTAATCTGTGGGCCTGGAAGAGGAATCCTTTGCTGCTGCACCAATGAAGAGGAAGAGTGGTCAAGGGTCCATTTAAGGACTGATATTTGCCCTAGTCCAGGACAAGTCAGGCAAATCAAAGAATGAGCAAAAGCCATTTTAGGCAAAAAAAGAAAGAAGAGTCTTATATACTGCTTGGCTCCCTTCTCACTTTCAAATGCGTCCAGTTTTAAGCTTACATCATTTATCATGACAAATAAAACCCAGGGCATGTTCTAGCAACGAGGCCTGATCTGCATATCATCCTCCCTGGACCACCTTAGCCACAGACTACAATGATGCACAGGCTTCATGGGGTTCCACAAAGTGCTTCTCTTTCAGAGAGGCCCAAAGGCATAGAGCAGAATCAGACAGGTTCAGTGATAAGGGACTGCTTCACAAGTTTCCCCAGCATGACTTTCTCAATATATCTCTTAACAATTTTCTTATTCTATTTGCTCTTAAAGCAAAATACAATAGACTTGTTGGCTTATAAACAACAGGAATCTATTTTCTCACAATTCTAGAGGCTGGAAGTTCAAAATCAGGGTGCCAGCATATTCCTTGAATCATTTCTTCCCATTTTGATTTACAATCACATTTGAATTAGGAATACATCCCTACCTGCAGGGGGCAGTCATAACATATCTAAGCATTCACATTAAGAGGCTCTACCTGGAATGGAACAGTAAGATCTGTGGATAAGCTCCTGATCCACAAAGCATAATCCTTTTGCTTTGGTTATTGTAACTTTCCAAGGAGGATTTCAGTGGACTCAGAGACAGCCCAGCATTATCCAAAAGAAAAGCGTCGGGATCCTGGGCTAGTCTTGGTGAAGCCAGGCCACAGGATTCACGTGGGACCTTTGCCATCAAAACATGTCCTGGCTTTCCCAAGACAACCAAGAGTGCCTCCAGGAATATTTTTCCATGCCATCTATGTGGCCACAATTTCTACCACTGTCCAGGGCAGAAAGATATAACACAAACACTCACCAAACCACAGAAAGCGAAGAGGAACCCCAGGTTGTGCCCAATGTCAAGGTAAGATGAACCCCACAATATCCACATTGCTTTCTTGACAAGGGAAAGGATTATCCAGAAAGGAGATAAAGCCTGTCAGCTTTAGTGTCATTGCTCACAACGTCTTCAAGATTTATGGAGAATATTTATGAATCAACTCCAAGGAAAAGCTCCAGCCTTAATGACAATCACCTGATGTGTCCAGTTCTGGCAGCCTAAACATTTTCCCTTTACCATTATTTTTGTTTGTGTATTTGTTTGGATTTCATTTTTGGTTTTGTTTCGTTTTGCTGATGCTGGGATTAGAACCCAAGGCCTGCACATGCTAAGCACATGCTCTAGCACTGATCTCCCCATCCAGCTGATTCCCTGTTCATTTTAGGCTGCATCATTTTAAAAAGCAGAAAACCTAGGCATAGGTTCTATGGATATTGGTATTAGCCCTTGAAGGCTTTTCTTGAATATAAGTATTATATTTCATATAATGATGAAAGAAAAACTATAGATTGATTTCTATAAAATTGCTACAGAAAAAAATATATAAGCTAATATAGGAACATATGAACATTGAAGAGTGAAGGGATGCTGTTTTTAAATGCATAGTTTCCTAAGGCAAAATTCCTAAGTATTCATTTCTACTACTGGGTAATTTTATTTTCCCAAAGAGTGACAATTTTCTTGCTCAGTGGTGTGTACATCTTTGCAGAAACTACATTGTAAGGTTGTAAATCCTCTTAACTATTAATAGAAACATATATTTAAAGGTTCTTTGGTGGGGAGGGGGTTGGGCAGAGATCACAATGAAATGCTACAAAATCATACCACAGCAAACCTATCCAAATACTTCAACCCCGGAAAACTCTTCCATCCCTGTGTCATGATTTATATGCTGATAAGAATTGTTATTTATTGTAGGCTCCCTATTTAAGTCTCTAGATTATTCCTCTATTGTTATTTTAACCAATTGATATAAGCAGAAGAAAAGTTCTAACAAAGAGTGATTAGGAAGCCTTTCCCGATGAAATGTTCTACCCTTTGATTTTGAGCTTTCAGACATACATGAACAGATAATACATGAATTTCCACATAACCCTATTATCACCTCAATCCTGGGTCTTTGAGAACTAGAATGAATGGACATCTAAAGTAGATGACTAACACATACAAAAGATATTTCTAAAAGGTAGAACTACTAGGACTGGAGTTGTGGCTCAGTGGTAGAGTGCTTGCTAGCATGTGTGAGGCACTGGGTTTGATTCTCAGCACCATATATAAATAAATGAATAAAGTAAAGGTCTACCACCATCTAAAAAAAAATGTTTCAAAGAAAAGGTAGAACTTGGAGCTACTGTGAGGAAACAGCAACAAAAACAGCAATTACAAATACACACAAACACATAGTTTTGAAAATGAATTTCCTAAGTATTAGTTTCTACCACTAGGTAGAAATATACAAATATTTTGTATGTGTATACTATATATAGGTATGTAAGTTTTATATGTAAATATATTGTATTTGTGTAGATATGTTGTTATATGTTGTATACATACAAATCTATATGATTTCAAAGTTCTTACTGTTGGGGAGCAGGCTGTGCTTTAAATGAAATCAGAAGCAACTGAAATGGAAAGATATCACATATTAGAAGTAGGTTGGGGATGTAGCTCAGTGGTAGAGTGCTCTCCTAGCATGCATGAGGCCCCAGGTTCAATCCCCAGCACCACACATACACACACACACACACACAAAAAAAAAAAAATCAGCAACACACCTTCCACAGCATCCTGGAATCCACTGCATACAGTGTCACTGGGCAGTCCAAGCTGCCATCCTGATTTTGTCAATCCTACTAAACAGGTTCCAGCCTGCATAGATGCAGGTGAGGGTAGCAGAAAACACCCAATTGGGATGTTACTGTCCCTTTAACTCACTTTTGCCTTTAAAAAAAAAATCTTTTTATATTGCATCTGAACCCAGCAAGAGGAGACATGTCCCTCTACTAGTAAATACATATAGGTATAGAATCAATTCATTTTTATTTCATTCACTTCAATTAATTGAATCCTTTCTTCCTGCAAAACCTTGGGTTATGTGCTACAGGAAATAAAGAGAAAGATATGCTCCCTCCTCTCGGTAGACTTACAATATATTGGGAACAACAACCATATTGACATATTATCATCATGATTCAAGTCAATAATAAAGGATATCTATAGAATTACATTCTTTCAATCAATATTGCAGTAAAAACTCAGGGATGGAATGTAATTGATGTGGGGCAAGATGACGGCAAAAGACCTAATGAAAATGTGAAAGGAGTGAAATTTAAGGTAGAAATGAAATAATGTCTAAAAATAGAAAAGTCAAAAATGGGAACATGAGCAGCATATGCCTGGGTGTCTAGTAGTCAGTGGTAAAACCCTCCAAAAGTTCTCAATCTCAGGTGTGAACCTGATACAAAATAACCCAAAGTGGATAGTGGGCTCAAATGTGTAACTACATGTAGAATTAGAAGAAATTTTAGGAAAATTTTTTGTGACCTAGAGCTAGGGAAAAAGTATTAAGATATCAAAAGCATGACCCATAAAAGAATAAAAATCAATAAATTGAGCCTCATCTGAATTTCAAGAATTTTTTCTCTACCAAAGACCCTAGAGGATGGATAACAAGCTATAGTTTTGTAAGAAAATATATATAAACTCCGTATCTACTAAAGCCCTTGAATCTAAGATAGATCAAGAATTCTCAATATTCAAGAGTAAAAAAAAATCCAATTATAGTATGTGCAAAAGATACGAAGATATTTCTTCTAAGAACATATACAGATGGCAAATAAGTAAACAGAAAGATATCTAACAACATTAGCTACCAGGGAAAGGCAAATTAAAACCACAGTGAGGTCTAACTACATACCTAGCAGAATGGCTAAAATGGAACAAATCATGACTATAAAATTATCTAAAATAGCCTAAATGGTTACAATAGCAAATGCTGGAAGCAATGTGGAGAAACCTAATCACTCATACATCGCTGAGAAGGATGTAAAGTGATACAGACAATCTGCAAAACAATTTGCAGTTTCTTACAAAACTAAACATCCATTTTCCATGTGGTCTGGCCATTTCACTATTAGACATTTATTTCATATAAATGAAAACCCACATTCACACAAACCTCATACAACAATGTTCACAATAGCTTTATTCATAATAGCCAATAAATAGAAACACAAAAGGCCTTCATGGGATGAATATCTAAACAAACTGTAGTACATCCACACCATGAAATACTATGAAATGACCAGAATGAATGAATTTATTGATGTAAAACAACCTGTATAGATCTCAAGGAAATTATGGAGGAATGGCAAACCCAAAAGACCACATGCTGTATGATTCCATTTACATGCCATTCTTGAAATAAAATCAGAGATTGAAAATAGATTAGTGTTTGCCAAATATTAGGAATGAAGGGAAGGTGGTAGACATAGCTACAAAGGATAGTACCTTAGAGGGAGCTGGGTAGTAATGAAACAGTTCTGTGTCTTGATGTTAGTGGAGGTTGTACAAATCTACAAATGTGATAATATTGCATATTTTCACAATTTTATATATACACAATTTTATATATACACAAACACACACAATGCACACATAAGTGCATGTAATAATTAATAAGCTCTGTGAATTACACCAATGTCAATTTCCTGGATTTTTTTAAATTATTTGTTCTTTTCAGTTCTACATGACAGTAGAATGTATTTTACAATATTATATATACAGGGAGTACAACTTCCCATTCTTCTGGTTGTATGTGGTGTGGAATTACAATGGTCATGTATTCATATATGAACATAGGAAAGTAATGAATTTCCTGGTTTTGATATTATACTGTTGTTATGCAATCTCTGTTGGGGGAAATTGAGTAAAGAGTGCAAAGGTCAAATGTTCCTTCTAGTATGTGGATGCTAACCCACAACAAGGTGGGAGGGGAAGAATAGAAGTTCAGTAGATTAGACAAAGGGGAATAAAGGGAAGGAAGGGGGACAGAAATAGGAAAGATAGTGAATGATTCTGACATAACTTTCCTCTGTACATATATGAATACATGACAATGAATCTCCACATCATGTACAACCACAAGTCTGGGATTCCAATTAGAATAAGATGTACTCCAAGTTTGTATAAATAAGTCAAATTATACTCTACCGTCATGTATAACTAAAAAGAACAAAAAATAAAATAAATAAAATTTTTAAAATAGAATTTGAAGACCTATATGTGAATGTGTAAGCAGCCTCTATAATGGGCCTGGGGACCCCCTCCTCCACCTCCACCTTCTAGTACTCATGCCCTTGAGTGATTATTTCACTTTGAATGTGAACTGAACTTACCGAGTTCTTCTAATGAATATAATGCAGCATGAAGGGATTTCACTAATGAGATTAGTTTATAAAAAGACTCTGGATTACATCTTGGGTGCGTTCTCTAGCTCTCTCTTGTATCACTCACTCTGAAGGAAGCTAGTTGTCAATCATGTTGTGAAGCCCATGTGAGTTTGGCAGTGTATTTTTCCTGAAGTTTAGGTATAACTGTATGAATGAGCTTGGACAAAAGTTCTTCCCTGTTGAGCCTTAAGATGACAGCATCTTTGCTCAATACCTAATTGAAAACCAACCACTTAAGCTATTCTCAGATTCCTGACCCACAGAAACCATAAGATAATAAATGTTGATTTTTTTTTAGCTGCCATGTTTGGAGGAATTCATCACACAGCAATAGATAACTAATATCATGCATATCAAGCCCAGAAGTTAGGAGAGACAAGCTAAACAAGGTTCATTAATCCATTCTTTATTTGGTGTATCTTCATCTGAGCGTCTGTTATTGCATTAACAACAGAATTATAAACTAAAAATATTTTTCTCATGTACTGTATATCTTAGAGTCCTAATAAATCCCTTATCAATAATTTTTTTAAAAAGTACATGGAATTGCCCTGCACATTTTTTGGTAGTTTCCTGTGATCCGATAATTATTGCAAAAAAAAAAAGAAAAGTTAAAAAATACACAAATCTCCGAAAGCAGTTTAGATAAAAGTTACCGACACACTAATTATGTACATTTGTTGTGGTGGTTGTTTTTCTCATTTAGATTCTTAACCAACTTCATTAAGTAGTACTGATGTCATCAGACCTGTTTTAGAGATGAGAAAGCAAGACTGGAAATACTGTTGGTTACATATGTGAAGTCCGCTGAGTGGTGATGTGAACCTAGGTTTTCTAACTGATTTCGATGCTAATTTATAGACTCTGAAAGTGATTTAGAAAGTAGACAATAATTGCATGGGCTTAAATCTAGGCTTCTTAAAGCATCTTTTTTCTCTATATATTTTGTCCCAAATATTCCAACATGGGTCACTAATGTACTACAAGATACTCCCAACACACACATGTACCCAGATACGCACACACACTCACACTCCTGTCTTCATCGAAATCTTTTCTCCATTAGAATTTTTGCTTCCTTTTGGGCAGGGAATGCAATATGGGAGGCAGGATGCACCCTGGGCCAGCAGTCTTCCTAGGTAGCAGATAGGAGAAAATAAGGAGTTGTTACAGCCACCCTGGTAAGAAGTCCAATCTCTATCTATTGATTCACATATATGCATGTGTTTATATTCTTTCTCAGTAATAAATGTGGTCAGAGCTTAAACAAGAGAGTTATTTCCAAAAATTTATTTTTCAGCTCATTCCAACATCAGAGCCCTTCTAAGTAGCACTAAGTTGCCCTAGAGGTTCTAAGGGTTCTCCTGTTCCAAACACATGGATCCTTGGGAGCAGATCAAAGCACTTATTTTGAGACTTTCTACAGTGAAAAGAGAAGAATAAAAATTTCAAAGCCCCAAAAGGAAATTACAAAAACAATAGAGCCTTGTATGATGAAATGGATAGAGTAGAGAAGAAGGGTAAAATATCTCAGTAGGAAATTGCTTACCCTTGTGGTATCTAATACCTTAACGTCAATGCATTCAGAGGACATAACTTCTCTATTCTGCCTCCATTTGAAAAAGGCGGAATCCAGTGAGCAGAGTACAGTTGTTCCTTTTCTTTCTGAAGGCCCTCTGAAGAGAAGTCCCCAGTAATTAATTTAGCGCTTGAGATGTTCACAGACCTGTTTTCAAAAGGCTCATTTGGAAGTCCTCTCTTGATTCTCTCTGCCATAGTCAGCATGCACATGCTCATTGGCAGTCCTCCAGTACATATCCTAGGGTCTTTCCAAGTGAGGCAAAGGCTGTGAGCTCAACAGCCTTCAGACTCAGGGCCTTGAGTTCTCAATGAGCCATACTTATGTTGTTTTCCTCAAATGAGGACCACAAAGACAACCTTGGAAAAAGTGAAAAACGCTCTTCAGCTATTCAGCTTACAGCTCACAGAACCCTAAACAATCCATGTGATATGAAGAATAAAACAAGGGAGCAGGAGAGATATTGATCAAAGGGTCCAAAGTTTCAGTTAGGAGGAAAGTTTTTGTGATCTCTTGTGCAGCATGTCTGCTGTACTTAATAATAGTGCATTCTTTACTTCAAAATTGCTGGAAGAGTTCTAAACATTCTCAACATAAACAAATGGTAAGTAGGCGAGGTGATGGATGGATATGTTAAATATCTTGATTTAATCTTTCTACAATAAATTACTATATCAAAACATCACATTGTACCTTGAAAATATACACAATTATTATTTATCTATTTAAAAATAGAAAACAGATTTTAAAAAAACAAAATAAATAAATGCAAAGTCAAGTAATGTTTCAACTTGTCATCAAAAGTACTTGCCATCAATCCAGAGACTTTTGTTATGTAGCTAATTTAGGCAATCCCTTAACTTGATGAAACATGTCAGATTCCAGCTAATGTCTTTCAAAATGATAAATGAAATGGTGATCAACTTAAAAGGGGATGGCAAAAGGCAACCTTCACAATCCCTCACATAATTTTCATAAAATTTAAGAAATGAATGTATTTTCATGAATAACAAATTCATGGGCAATATTTTACCTTGCCTGACAAAAACAAGACATACCCAATGTTAAAGCCTCAATGTAGGTAGTTGCTGTGGTTTGGGTGTGTCCCAAAATTCATGCTTGGAGGCTTGATCCCCAGTGGGCAGTGTTGGGAGGTGGAGCCTAGTGGGAAATGATTGGATCATGAGGGCGTCACCCTCCTAGACTAATGTCCTTGTGTGGGAATGGATAGGTCGTCTCCAGAGAGGGTTGATATGAAAGCGGCCCACTTTTGCCTCCACCCTTTTGGTGGCTTCCTCCTTCACCCTTTCACCTTCCCCCATGAAATGACACAGCTCTCCAGATGGCAGAGCTGTGCCTTTGGACTCTCTAGCCTCCAGAATCATAAGCCAAATGAACTTCCTTTCTTTATAATTTTGCTAGTGTGTGGTATTCTATAGTAGAAAATGTACTAAGACAATAGCCCAGCTCAGACAACCTGTCTGATCATCTGTCACATAGACTAGATTATGCTGGAGTATCAAAAAGCCCCCAATATATCATGAGGAGGTGAATCCTATTGCTTATACACTTTGAGCAGAACCAGCCCCTGAGCCAATCTACTTGCAAAAGGAGCTGGGAAATGTAAAGAAACTCAAGGTCCCAGAAAACACTTATAGACTCCATCACACTCACTCAACTCTAATTTGAACACCTATAAATTCAGTTTAAAATTCTGATTGGAACCCTGACCAAGAAAAATAGAAAGCTGTTATGTCAATTAAATAGTAGTATCTTATGATGAAAAACCCTGCTGGAAAAGTCATAAATAGGAAACTCAAATCCTACCCAAAAAAGTATAGCGTCCCCCTTTACTTGCAGAGGATACATTCCAAGACCTCCAGTGGATCCTGAAACCACAGATAGTACCAAACCTTTTTGATACTATGTTTTTCCTACACATACATAACTAAAGTGAAATGTAATTTATAATAAGCACAGTGAGTGATTAACAATAATAATGAATACTGAAATCAAACAATCATATCAATATATTATAATGAAATCTGTGTGAATGTGGTCTCTTTCTCTCTTAAAACTTGGAGTCAAGATAAATATTAATGTCTTCAGAAATATGGTTAACCATAGTACCTGAAACTACTTTAGCAAATTTGCAGGTAAGGGGGGACTACCATAAGGCCTCTCTCATACATCAGTAAAGAATGTATTTATGTGTTACATCTTTTTAAAGACATATACATACATGCATACATAAAAGAATGAATAATGTATATCTGTGCTTTTCAGATATACATTGAGTTGAAAAAAAAAATCAGTAGAATGGCATGGATAATATCACAAGATGCCAGAGAGGCCAGTAAGAAGGAGAAGGGATAGCAAGTGATGGCTGGGAAAACTTGGATGCAAGCACATGAACACATGCTAGAGACTTCTAGAAAGAAATGAGAAGACTCCAGGTAAGGAATAAGAAGGATGGTCTTCAGTAATCAGCTGGGGCCACAGTTTTGCAATTTATGGATGAAGGAGATCTGAAAGTCATCTATGGTGCCTCTCTTTCTAAAGAATATCCAGCTGTGCGGGCATGGTGTCACACTCCTGTAATCCCAGAGTCTGAGGCAGGAGAATCGCAAGTTCAAAGCCAACCTCAGCAAAAGCAAGGTGCTAAACAACTCAGTGAGACCCTGTCTCTAAATAAAATACAAAATAGGGCTGGGGATGTGGCTCAGTGGTTGAGTGACCCTGAGTTTAATCCCTGGCATCCCACCCCCCACCAAAAAAAAGAATGTCCAACTGACATGGGACTGCGGTTATGCTTTTAAAAAAAAGGGGGGAGATTAAAGGAAGTAGGAAATTAGGAAGTGTTTTTGAAAGAAGTGATATGTGATCTGCAAGTTGTTATAAAATAATCCAGGGGAAGCTGGGCATGATGGCGCACGCCTCTAATCCTAGCAGCTCAGGAGGCTGAGGCAGGAGGATTGCAAATTCATAGCCAGCCTCAGCAATTTAGCAAGGCCCTAATCAACTTAGAAAGACCCTGTCTGAAAACAAAATATAAAAAATGGCTGGGGATATAACTTAGTGGTTAAGCGCCCCTGAGTTCAATCTCTGGTAAAAAAAAAAAAAAAAAAAAAATCCAGGGAAGGTGAGTGAAAGAGGAGAAATAAATAAACAGAAATTACAATTTGTTGTTAATTATTAAAACTGGGTAATGGATATGAGAATTCGTGAGCATAGTCATTATGTTTTTATTATTTTGAAAATTAACATAATAATATTTTTTAAGAAACTCAAAGACTAGAACTTATAATTTATCCTTTAAATTAAATAACCAATAAATACAACTTCCCATGTTCTCTTTATATATCACTATGGGAGCTACCAGTGAATGCTTCTAAGCAAACATTCAAAGGATATAGCACAATTCACCTTGATCTTTCAGAAGAATCTATTTAAATGGGCAAAAGATTCTGTATAGAACTCCAAAAAAATAATACTATAATATGTATTCTCATTGCAATGATCATTTTTTCCAAATAAATATTATTCTTTGCAGGGGGTGGGGCACAGTAAGGAGCTACATACTGTAAAATCCTGGTCAACCTGAGTGTAGTGTGTCTTCTTCTCTTTCTTTCTATAAATTTCATGACTCTCAAATTTTGAACTAATGGTTAGGAAAAATTTATCTAAGTCTCATATCCACCCTCCAAAAAGTCCCATAAAAATCATGTTGACTTCCCTGCCAAAATCAAGCCAAACTTCACAAAGTCCCAAAATTACTGCAAACAACTCAGAAATTTAAAGTTTTGCCTTCTTGCAATGTTCAGTTGTAGATTAACTTTACAGAAAATCTTAGGGTGTTAGAGGAGGGAGTCATCTACCTCCTTTCTGAATGGATAAACAATTCAGATTAAGCCATGTTAAGAGTTTATTTTAATAACTTCTACAGAATCATTTTAGAACTACTGCATTTAAAAATGATTGAAAAATAAATTTTTAAGATGAATGAGATATGTTGAAAGGATAACAGTTTATGCAGTAACAATTGGAATATATTCAAATATCAATAAATGAAACCCAGATTGCAGACTAAGTAATTCGTTTGACACTTATTATGTAACAAATGTTTTCCATAAGAATGTTTTGCTTATATGACTTTGACTTCTCAACATGAAAAATTGTCAGAATTCATTTTCAAGACATAGACCATTCTAAAGACAATTATTCAAAATAGGATTGAAAATGAACTAAAAATATTTGTGAACATAGTCTCAACACATTTTTGTAACACCTGTTCAAATTTTTTTTTTTTTTTTTGGTATGAGGGGATTGAACCCAGGGGCACTCCACCACTGAGCCACATCCCCAGCCCTATTTTGTATTTTATTTAGAGACAGGGTCTCGCTCAGTTGCTTAGGGCCTCGCTAAATTGCTGAGGCTGGCTTTGAACTCACTCGTGATCCTCCTGCCTCAGCCTCCCAAATGCTGGGATTACAGGCGTGCGCCACCATGCCCGGCAGTTCAAATTATTTATGACCAAAAGATAAAAAGAAACAATAGGAGCTGGGTGTGATGGCACAAAACTGTAATCCCAGCAACGGGGGAGGCTGAGGCAGGAGGATCACAAATTCAAGGCCAGCCTCACAACTCAGCAAGACCCTGTCTCAAAATAAAATAAAAAGAGCTAGGGACATAGCTTAGTGTTTGAGAGCCCCTGGATTCAATTCCCAGAACTGAGGAAAAAAAGGAAAAGGATGGGTGGGCAGGGTGACAGGAGGCTGCTAACTCAGAAACCAGAGTCCTAGAGACTGTGGAAGATACTAGAAAAACAACTCAGCACCAAAAAGCCTCCTATCTCTGCATCTCCATCTTCTTATTTCAAACTCCCAGTAGAAAAAATCTGGCCCAGGAAGGATATGGTGTCTACTCCAGGAACAGTTATCACTGGTCATTACATAGGCTGTGAAAACCCTTAAAATCATCCTGCATGTATTTTGAGCAACATGTCCTATGGTTTTGTTGCAGTTTTGCAACTTTGAACCAGCTTATGGAAATCCCAAAGCAATTGCAACATGCAAAGGAGATGTTCTGGATGTTTGAATCCTGGTGTTTCTTTATCTATTACTTACAAGCTCCATAATCATACCTAAGAGAAAACCCCACACATCTCCCCGCTTTATTTCTTGTTCCTACCACCATATTTGGCAAATGTATGAATGGTTCCCCCATCAACTAAAGTCTGGGGGACAAGGATAGACTGTGAAGTTTTTATGTGACCCTCTCTTGCTCTCTTGAATCAGGCCAGATGGACCCCATGTGGATCATCTCATACCCAACCATTCTGGGTCAGGATATTTTCCCCAATAAGTTATCAATAAAGTGCAGATACCATGTGAAGTTGTATAAAAATAGTGGAGCAAAAATATAACCAAACAAAATGAAAAGGCTTGCTGGATAGAAATGCTCAAAGCTTTGAATACTGTCAATTACAGACCACATTTCTGCATTTTGTCATAAGTCTGTTCTCTCTGCTTCCAAGAGATAAATGTGAGACTTTCATCTGTGACCATTTGCTCAGAAGATCACATGTGCTGAAAGATGATTTTTTGAGGTTTTCAGATGAAGATTTTTATTCCTTTCAGCACCATGCAAGAAGGACATGATCCTAATTTTAAAGACATATTTGTTGCAGAACAAGTTTGTAGGACATACACACAAAAAGCGTATGTCAGCAAATAAAAGCAAGGTATTAAATCTTCCTTTATGCTGCTTTTCTCTGTTCTTAAAAATACCTTCACACTGACAATTTTTAACAATGTATTAGTGCCATTGCAGTCTGCAAGCCTTCCCTTTCCCAAAGCTGCAGTTTTGCGCAAGAACGTCAGACATCATCATTTTTTGGCTTTGGGAAGTCTAGGGCTTGGAGGGCAGTCAACACTTGAGATAAAGAGGTGAAGATGGGGAAGGTGTAAAGGGTCAAAAGCACCAGGTCTGTTATCTTGGACCAAATTGGGAGATAAGAAAAGTTTGCCTCCCTGCCTGTTTCACCCAGACTTCACCTTAGACTCTCTCCCAACATCCCCAGACGTACCCTAGACGCCTGATTTTCTGAGCTGATTTATCCCTTAGGGAAAAAAAGAGAAAGGTGATTAGATATGCAGTTAGATGAAAATGAGTTAATAAATTGCTCTTACTCATTAAATCTACAGAGAATGCTCATATTGGATCCATAGAAATGAACTCCCAGTAGTGTGATTTGGACCACATAAAATCCGAGCAGGAGACTCCGAGTTTGAGGTTACTTGCAGTCCCTCCTCAGAAGTCACACTCTATCCTAGTCCAAATCCCAGCCAAGTCTGGCACTGGCTGCTTCAACTGAAGCATAGCACAGTGTTCCTGTGTCCTCTCTTAACTTCGAAATGTCCAACCTTGGCTAAAGGCCAGGTTATAACTGCATGGCTCATTCATCAGCAATGTGGCATTGTTTAGATACGTGGAATCACAAGGGGAAGAAAAAAGAAGCTAATGCTTTGGGGATTCTGGAAATTGGGGAGCCAGAGGATTCACTATATTGTCCAATTCTCCCTGAGTCAAGATCCGGAACTTCGCTCTTTCCTTCTTGCCACACAACCCTCTAACTCACATCCAGAAGCAATGAGCATTCCCAGTAGCCCAAGAACAAGCTGGGCTCTTCTCTACTAACAGTGGTTTTTAAAAACAGGGAGTAAAAAATGGCAAACAGTGACATCTGGTGGAAGTGCAAGCACTGCAGGATTTCCAGCCAGTGAAACCTTAGGTTTCCATAATAGATCACTGAATTTGGATTACTTGAAAAAACCCTTCTTACCAACTATAGTTGTTCAGTATTGTGCATCTTTTTTGTACAAACTGGCCACAGGCGGTATGATGACATGAAGAGTAATGTCTCTGAAATCACAAGAACTGGTTTTTTTTAAAATCCAAGTCTAAGTTGGATTTCCCAAGATTTCTCAGAATCTTGATTTTATCAATTATAAAATCAAGACAACATATCTCTCACACTTGATCTTTGTGTTCAAAACAGGTTGTTTAAAAAACATCTGATGAGATAACCTGTGCTTAAAAATAACAGTAAACTCTAGAAGTGGTCCTTTTAAATTAGATACTTTATTTTTTAAATTTTTTAATTTAGTATTTATTTATATATGGCAATACTGGGGATTGAATCCAGGGGCACTCTGTCAGAGCTGCAACCCCAGCCCTTTTGGGGTTTTTAGAATTTTGAGACAGTATCTCACTAAGTTGCTGAGACTGGCCTCAAATTTGCAATCTCCCTGCCTCAGCCCCCTAAGTAGCTGGGATTACAGGCATGGGCCACTGCACTCAGCTACTTTAATTTCTTCTTCAAAAGCCTGCATCCATGAATCCAGGCTCCCATTTAGTCTTGTGCTGCCATCCTTGGAACCCAATGTGCTTGATTTGTAGCCAGTTTCTCTCCAATAATTGCTAACCTGGTTATCTCCCTCAGTGAGTGGGCCTTTCCTTACTGGACACATAGTAAAAGCCTAGTCAATATTGATTGTTCAATCAATTAGAAGATATAAATGCATTATTTTCCTACTTTCTTTCCACTGTGTGGGTAAAACCTTAATCAGCAATATTATTTCCTGACCCCCTTCAAACTAAAACTGCTAAAATCTTCCTTTAGACAAATGCCTTTCTTTCATCCTGAAATAAATCTTGAATGGCCCCCCAAATTTGTAATCTCATGGCAGTGCCAAACTCCAACTTCCCCAAGAAAAACAGTCCTTTTAAAACTCCAGGCAAAGCACTCCAATTCAGTTGTTTCCAACTCAAAGAAATCAATGACTGCTTACAAGTTCTTCTGTCAGCCAGGCCAGAAGAGAGAGAAAACCGGAGAGCAGCAGGGCCCTGCACGGCCTGAGTGGGGCTTGCACAAAGCCTAGTTTATTAAGAACCACTGGAAAAGCTACAAAGCCCAGACGGCCTTTCTGAGCCCTGTCACAAATTGTCCACTTTGAACAGAACAAAGTCTTCCTTGTTCTTGCCGTCTTGTTTGTTGATTTTTGGACTCCACCAGTGTGAAATTGGGAGATCCGGCCTGGAACCATGGGGACAAATGGAATGTCCCTTTTGCATCAGGCTTCTCTGAAGACCCATTTTAATAAACCTCTTACCCGTAAGGATAACTTGTGCCACTGCAGCTTCTATCCCCATCTCCTTTCAGTGCAACTGAAGAAAAGATAAGAAATGATATGTAGAAAACACATCTGTTAAACATCCTTTTATCATAAGCAATCTCAAACATACGTAAGTTGAGGAAAATAGCATGATAAAATGCTCTGTGCCTGTTCCCTTTTTTTTTTTTTTTTTTTTGGCAGAGCCGGGGATTGAACCCAGGGCCTTATACTTGTGAGGCAAGCACTCTACCAACTGAGCTATATCCCCAGACCTGTTACCTTGATTCAACAATTATAAATTCCAGATTACATCATTCCTAAATTCTTTCACTTAATATTCATTGAATATACATTACATCCCAGTACCACTTAGGTCTTTGACACACAGGTCTGAATAAGACAAAGTCCTAACGCTCTCAGAGCTTCATATCCAATAGAGTAGTAAGTGCTGTGACTACAGAAACCCAAGAAACAGCTTATCCAATTTAGGAAAGCTCCCCTGAGGACAGAGCATCTAAGAGGAGACTTGGAAAATAAATAGGAGATGGCCCAAGGAAAGAGGAAGGGAAGCAGGCTGATCAAGGAGAGTGATCCAGCAGGGGGAACTGTTGACACAAAGTTCCAGTAATGAGGATGAACAAGATTTTTAGGGATCAAAGGAACATTAATACAAGTGGAGCTTTGAGTACAAAGGAATAGTGAAATAAAGATGAATCAACAGTACACATCAAGAAATCACGAAAGGTCTTCCATGCTTTAGGAACTTACTTGAACTTTATTTTATAGAGAAATGAGGACCCACTGAATGGTTAAAAGGAAGGAAGTTACACAATCACATTTGTCTTTAGAAAGCTCACCCATCGGTGAAAACAGCGAGAATTAGAAAGGACACAGGTGCTATGTAGGCTTAGAGGAAGGAACTGTTTAGGAAGCCACCTTAATTTAAGAGAGCTGGGAATTTGCAGTGGGGATGTTCATAAGTGCATGTGTGGGGAAGCAGGTTGGCTCTGGAGCTCTCTCTGGAGATTCTGTTTTGCTTCTGCTATAAGCTGAGGCCACAGTTTGGGGCTAAGGAGTGTGTGTGTCCCAAAGGAAGACAAGGGGGACTGATGGTGTAGCAGAGGACGGATGCCATGTTAAACCCAGCAGGGAGTTGGTTAGAAGCCTAGAGAGCATCTTCACTAAGTCACTGTATGGAAGGGAAAGACAAGATATCCAAAGTCACGAGGGAAGCTTGTGGAAAGGTTTCCACCTTCCAACTCTGCACCCCTTCCTCTACTTAGGACTTCTCTGCTGTTGTGCTTTTGCCAACCTTTTCTCTGCTTTTTACTAGCACCCCAGGAAAGCAGCAGAGCCTGGGAAAACTTAGGATTCAAATGATAGAAGTATTGGAAATATATATATATATATATATATATATATATATATACACACACACATACACATAAAGCTCGGAAAAGACTTTTTTTAAGCAGCTGTATGCCTTGCATTTTTCATGCTTGCATTTGCTTCCACCAACTCTTAGAACTTAATGAAATAATTTTTCATTTCTCATGGTAACAGCAGTCTCTGAGAAGTCTTGGGATGAAATACTATAAAATGAACCTTTGTTGACCTGCTTCATATTTTCCCAAGGGAAACTATATGTGAAATAAAAAATAAATGTTCGATTTACAGTCATATTAGACTATGACTATCAAGAATTTTGTAAAGCTTTGCTACTCTAAGATTAGAAGCATTCTTTTAAAAACAAATAAATAGAAAATTAGGAAGTAATATAGAGTTTCAACTATATGTATTTCAGTTCAGAATAACAGTGTTCTACACTTCATGCTTTTAATTTACCAAAGGTGTCTGGTATGAGGGCTTCTAGGATCTCTAATGCCATTGGGACCTAAAAACACTTTCCTAGTTTTAGGTAAGTCAGACTATTATAGAAGCTGCTATTATTCTTTTAGGATCTCAGAGATCTAATCAATTTACTAAGAAAAGTGACTAAGAGACTGAGTGCTGATGGAACTGAAATCAGCATTTCAATCTCCAATGTAGATTTGTAAGCATAACTACTCATGGAATTTCCATAATTTGCTGAGGGTAAGAAGAATGAAAACTTGGAATTTGGATCTAAGAGAATAAATGTGGTCAAAGATATTTAATTATACCTAGAAACTATCATAGCCATTGAGAGAATAAACATCAATAATATCACAGTCATGGATCACTGTCATTGTCATAGATAAATAATGACCGTGTTGGACAGTGGAATGTAGCTGAGATAGCGTGCTCGCCTATCATAGGCAAGACTCTGGGTTCAAACTCCAGCACTTCAAATAATAATAATAATAATAATAATAACATCTCCTAGATGTGATGTCAAGAGTCCTCAATCAGGAAGCAGAGGTTGAAACCCAGCTCTGTGTCTTACTTGTCCAAACAAATCATTTAACCTCACTGGTCCATAGTTCACTCATTGAATAGCTAAGGGCAAAGTGGGAGAGGGTCATTATTGAAATAACATACATGAGAACATTTTCTAAATGTTCATAACCCAGGGTAAAAAAATTGCCAATTCTATGATAAAAATAGATACACAAAATAGCCAGGCACGAGTGGCACACGCCAGTAATCGCAGCAACTCCAAAGGTTGAAGCAGGAGGATTGCAAGTTCTATATTAGCCTCAGCAATTTGGCCAGACCCTAAGCAACTTAATGGGACTCTGTCTCAGAAAAAACAATGGCAAGGGATGTAACCCAGCAGTAAACACCCCTGAATTCAACCCTCAGTACCGAAAAAGACGACAACAAAGAAGAAGAACTTAACAAATAAATAAATTCAAAATTGAATTTTAAAAAGTTGTATGTTTTTTTGTTTGTTTTTGTGGGGTTTTTTGGTACCAGGGATTGAACCCAGAGATGCTTTACCACTGAGCTCTATCCCCAACCACTTTTTATTTTTTATTTTGAGACAGGATCTCATTAAGTTGCTTCAGGTCTCACTAAACTGCTGAGTCTGGTCTCAAACTTGTAATCCTCCTGCCTTAACCTCCTGAGTAGCTGTGATTACAGGCAGGCACCATCATGCCCAGCTTCAGAATTGAATAAAATTTAAAAACAAAGTTGAGTATGGGTTTTTTTGTTTTGTTTCATTTTTCCAGAAATAGTTTATTTGGTAGACATATATAGAGGTATAGCTACACTTATCAAATTATCTAAACTGTAAACTCTATTACAAGAAAATATTACCTATTGGACAAATGCAAATATTTTATGTGAGAAATAGAATTTTCACAGAGCTAGAGATCCAAAGAAAAATATCACTAAAGTTTATAAATGAGCTTCTAATTTTTCTTTTCAATTTTCTGATATTGTATGTAAATATTTTCCTTCCTAACTCTCTGCAGGTACAGACTGTCAGAGAGGAAAAAAAGGCTATATTTCATATTTTTTTAAATGAGCTAACAAATAAGGAAAACAGGAAACCCAGGTAGACCTTGAAATCTTAGGACTTTGGCACATGAACCTTTCATATTCTTCCCATTTGAAATGTTTTTTAGTTGATTCACATTTTGGATGAGAGCATTCAGAATTAGGATAGCCTCACAAGAGAAAACCAATATAGTGTGTGGTTACACCACACAGGCAGCCTGGACTCTCCCATAGAGGCAAAATTTGGTTGGAATGTCAAGACCAAAGAGCCCATACACATGAAGAGAGCGTGGACAGATTCATCAGTCATATAATGAGACCCTCTGAAGATAGCAGGGCAGCATTCCAAGCAAGTCCAAAACTGGCTTGAAAGGGCAGAGAAATGCAACCTGGGGTTTCATGGTGGGGCTCTTTCTTTGCAAGGGATAGGACTTGCGTGTTTGAACTTCTGAAAAGTGCTGCCAAAGGGGCATGAGAACCTGGGCTTGGGTTTCCCTATCAGGTTGTCCAGATGCAGGCATCTGATGTGGAAGAGTGGTGGAGACTGCTGTCATAGTCAGACCTGGAAGGGGGGGGAGGAAACTATTACAATATGAAGAATAATAAAATTGTATACAATATGGTAAGTTTCCCTCCCACCCACTGCCAACCACCAATCTCCTATCAAGGCAATCACTCTTCACCTTTCTCAGCTGCTAGTGTCCTTCCAGAGATAGTCTATTTATACACAAATATGTGAGTACACATATTTGCACACATACACATACACACCTTATTCCTTTTATTAAAGATGGGAGGGTGAAAAGTTAGAAGCCAGATAGAGCAGATTTGCTTAAATTCCTTCAAACCTGCTTTGCTATTTTCTAGATACGACTCCTTGGTCAAGTTATTTCACCTTTCTGGGTCTCTGAAGTCTTTGCAATCTTCTGTAAATGTATATGAGACCAAAACCTGCTTGTAGGATTATTGAAAAGAATAGATGGCATATTAAATGAATGGTGTCCTAAACATAATACAGGGTCTTCCTTTTATTTTGTTTTCCTTCTGCTTCTTTAGCTGCTTTTTGTCAGCCACATTTATAAATTCCTCCTTCTCTTTTGACTGAAATAATGGAACTACTCCCTAGGTTTTCTTGTTTGGTCTTTACCTCGTCTCACTTGACTTATTCTCCCTGGCTAACCTTAACTATGTCTGTGGCTTTGAGAGAGCCTTATGAATTGTTGACTTCACTCTGTTAACTCCTGCAGTCCACATGTAAATATGCATTGTCTACTAAACATCTAGATTTATATCTCTAACAGACTCTTCAAAACTAGCATCTATCTCACAAGATAGTACCATTATCCACCTGACTTCAAACGAGTAACTTGGGGGGCATAATTCTTGACCTTGTCCTCATTTTATACTTGACTCAATCCCCATGTTTTCTCCACATTATTCAAAATTATCTCTTGATCCCTTCTCTCATCTCCATCCCATTTAACACTTTCCTAGATCAAGTAATGATCATTTCTAAAAAAAAAAAAAAAAAAAAAAAAAAAA